>CACRXP010001396.1:34485-65327 GCA_902702965.1 Spirometra erinaceieuropaei | reverse complement strand
TTTAGTAGCGTTGTAAAACTAATTGTCGTGCAGCATAATTCTATAATAATTCAGTTACCTCAGGATGCTGACTTTCGAATATACGTATGTCCGCCTGAATGTTATTGCCGACCAGGACAAGGCAGACTGGAGCGACCACTTCTGGCTTATTGGCAGTCATTAGCCAACCAATTCCACGTCCGAAAAATGGAACAACTGGGGCTCGATGCGCAACCTGTTGGTTCGGCGCCCCTAACCGCTGAGCCATGAGCACTTTTTCCTGTCCGGTTCCGATCGAGAATATACAATGGTGGAGGGACGCTCACCGATTGTTCTTACAGACCTAACTACTTCCGTTGTGCCTAAAGGGATCACTTTCGAGCCCGTGGCTCAGTTGATAGAGACTTTTGACTAACAGGTCGCGAGGTCAAGCTCCAGGTTTTCCATATCTCGGGGTTGGGATGGACTGAAAGACGACGACTAATAAGCCAGAAGAAGCCAGTGCAATTCCCCTTGTCTTTTACGGTAATAACATTCTACCTAAATTTTGCGATGCTGTGTGGCTGCTAGTTGGGTTTGTGGGAGTCCTTAAGACAGAACGAAAAATTTAGTTTTGTAAAAACGATCGATGAGCGCTTTTCTACCATTCTTTTCTGCTGTATGAAAAAAAAACATACTCTGTAAAAAATGACTACTTAAGTGGCGTGAATTTGTGTCGTTCATTTTCGAGGCCCTTAAAAATTTAATTATACTTCATCGAAAGCATACAGCATATGCTCATTGTTTTTTAATTCGGTAGATGATTACGTCTACTTCCAATTTCATTCTCAAAGGAATGATGCAATTCGGTTTTTGAAGACTTTTCCAACTCCCAAATAATTTTGAACCCGATGTGCCGTTACACTTGCATTCAGGGTTTCCAAACTACAAGCGTTATATTTGTCGCATACGGAAAACCATGAATTTTTCTATGGTTTTAAGAGACGATCCTATTTGCTCATAAAATTTAACAGTGGACAGAAGTCATATTGTTAACTTTACGAGTCACATTGGTATGAACAGCCGTTTCACGATACTAAAATAGTTAACACCCAGAAACTTTTTAAAGCTAAGTTATACCCTTTGTTTGAGGATTGAATTGGAAGAGGACTTAGATTTACACCGATTGCCTAAAAGAAGAAATATGTTAATGCATTTTTTTCAATAAATATAATTGAATTTTCTAGGGCATCAAAAATCAGTTAGACAAGTGCCTGTTACTTAAGTAGTCACTCTTACAGCATATAGTTTTGCATGCAGCTGGAAGAACGTTCGTCCGGATGTCGACACCCTGAGATAAATGAGTTATTATAGAATTCTGCTGCATGATGACCAGTTCTGCAAAAATACTCAAATGACCTTTTTTATTTTAGAATTTCGGTTAGCATCTTATGATTACTCTCTGCATGCTACGTCTCGGCACGGATTATGGAGAATGAAGGTCAATTGATTTGTCAGTAGACTAGGGGCCAAGCAGTTCGCTGCTCGTGCGACTGCTATCTCTCGCGAGGATTTTCGGCCTTCCAAACTTGAGGGTGTGGTATAGTCCCGCCAAATGACTCGCGACTCGGATTATAACGCCATTTCTCCGCACTGCCGTTACATGCTCGGACATTAGTGTCCATAACAGTTTCCAGTTTCTACGGTGCAATCGCTTCGCCAATAGCTTGACTGGATTTAATTAAACACTCCAGGCCTTTCTCGTAGTGACAGTACGTCTTTCGATCATATTATCAAGCGGCCGATGATCGCTTACCCTCTCTATGCAACCACGAATCTACGTGGTTTGAAATGTTGGCTGTTGTTCCCGAGACGCTGTTTACGTACGGAGGCGATATCCGAAATTTGGGGTCGGTACACTATGGTCTGTCGCCTCGTTTGCATATGCACTGGCCGACGAAGTTTAGTGGGTAGTAATTTGCTCTGAACATCCGCCGAGGATATGGAAATTCAGCTATCGCATTCGGCCCCCTGTAATGCGTCTCAGCACGCCGATACGGCGCACCCACACCCCTAAGTCTTTTGTTAATTAGACATTTCTTACTGAAAATTGGTACTTGTTTTATATCTCTTGTTTTTCCGAACGCTTGTTTCCTGAGGCCACCACCATATTTGCGGTTGACAAGGTCATTAACGAAAGACAGCCGGTTGTTTTCCTGACCCCTCCATTTTTATTGTGTCTTGGGGTAAAATGCACTGAAAGGTTATTTGAATGTCGACGTTTGATCGCGTTCGACAGGGACGAGTGCATCATCCGCATATATGTTCTGCACTCCTGCGAGCATCTTTAGAATCGATGGAAAACTTTAAGTCGACCAGGTCGTGAATCTGATGTATTTATCCTTGCTTTCTTTGGCATTTTTTAGACGTCTCTCTAAATCATTTTCCTATAGATTAGGACAGTTTTTCTGTTAAATGCGTACAGAAATGTGTACTCAAAAAATGTCCACGGAAATTCCGAAATGCCTTTTCATTTTGAAAATATAAACTAAGTACGGTTGCAAAAGTAATCATCATACACCAAAATTCAATTACTGCGCAATAACGACTACCGAACGTAAGTCTTTTCAGCTGCATGATACAATGTATTTTGTTAAAAGCGACTACTTAAATATCATGCATTTTTCTCGTTTATCTTTGAGCCCCTTAAAATTTTATTTATATTTCACGGTAAACATGCATAAAAACGATCATTCATTCACTTTTCAAAAAGTTTCTAAAAATGAGATAATTCAATACCCTTAAGTACCTGTTTATAAAGGCTTGCGTCTGAGCGTGCATTGTGTTGCTCTTGAAGTTTACAGTACACTTATATTCACCGAAAAATGTTATGAACCCCGTACAGTCCCCTTTTAATACCGTAGGGCGATATGTGGAAAATATACGGCTTGTTTTTGGGAACTACGAATGCAAATGTAACGGCAGGCCGGGCTCAAAATTGTTCGGGAGATGGAAAAGTTTGAAAACCAATTATACGCCTCCTTTGAGAATCAGGTTAAAGAAAACGGAATTTCTAACCAGTGACCAAAAGCATGAATATTACTATGCATGTTTTTTTATGAACTATAGTTAAATTTTTATGAGCATCACAAATCAAGGCAAAAAATGCATGCTACCTAAGCGAACATTTTTCCAGAGTGTTGGTTTTGCATGCACCCAGAAAGAAGTTCTTTCGGGAGCTGGCATCTTGAGGTTATTGATCTACTATAGAATTATGCTGCAAAATGATAATTTTCACAACCATACGAAATTATTTTTTCCAAAAGAAAACGTCTTTCGAAACTTCCGTTGACATTTAATAAGTAAGCTGTAATTTTTATAGTTTTGATCAGGCAACTTTGCAAATAAAGGTTTCCGCAAATCCGCGTCAATTCAATACAGACATTGTTACCTAATAGCACAGAAAGGCCAATACCGTCATCCGAATCGATTACGCCCGAACGAGAAATCGCCTACGCCAGAAAGATCCCATAGGTTTGTGAATGCTGTACTTCAATACTGCAAGCTAGTTCGGCTTAATTAGCATTGCCTGAGAATTAATCCTTAAATGAAATTAGCTAACCTAGCCCCCCATGAGGTAGTTCGCATTCACTGGGACATAAGTGCGTGGCTATCTCAAGTAGCTGACTTATTGATTACTCTGCTTCAAAGATGGCCTGGTTCGGAGCCCTCTCTACAGAAATCCACTGCAAGAAAAAGTTGCCTCACCTGATAAAACCTAAGCAGATCGGTACACCTTATAACGCCTTTCTCAAGAAAATTAGTTTGATACAACATTCTACTGCATTCATGCCAATGCACATATTGAGCTTTTGAATGTGAGGTTACTCTTTGTTTGTTTAAAAGAAAATCCCATTGCCTTCACATTTTTCTTTCAAGAAGTTTATTTGTGGGCTTTAAACAAGTTTGTAATTATGATATTTTTAAGATCGTCCAATGTCCCCAAAAATACAGTAGCGCAAATGTTTGTTTCCCAATGCTTCTCGTGAAGTGCACAACACAGTCCGAGTCCATTACGAAGTTTACTGAACCCTATATCCAGCCTCTTACATACATAAGGGATTATATGATTTTCCCTACGAACCTTGTAGACTAAAATCACTTAGAGCTACTGCAACGACCGATCAAAATTCAAATTATTCAGGAATTGAAAAACTTTCTCGTTACCTAAATATACACTTTCTTGGGGGTATAACTCGTAAAGACAATGAGAATTTCAGTCAAAGGAAAATAAGAAAGCATATTTGGTGCATATTCCCTTCAAAACAGACTTGAACTTATACTACTGTCGAAAATCAGTCTGCCAAATGCATGCTTATTAAACTGCGGTTTATGCAGGCTACAAAAAAGTGCATTTAAAAGCCGACATCCGGGAGCGACTGAAAGAATGTAGGATTATTCCCCATGGCAATCTGTATCGCAACCCCACCCAAGTAAACCCTCGTAATCGAAAACGCATTTTTGAATCGCATGAGGTCGGTCGCCCACTATAAGATAACTGGTTCCTAGTGAATTAAGGGGGCTATTCCTTACCTAGAAATTCAGTTTTTCCCTTCTCAGTCCTTCTGTCCCAGTTCCTATTAAGTAGTTCTTGCTAACAAGAGGCCCTAGCTATTATCACGCCAATATGCCCACTGTTCGTGGCTATTAACAGTCGCATAAAACAAATCTAGTGTTTGAGATGCTATTGTTCTGATGGAACAATTTCCTTTGGACGACTTGAACATCGTTTTATGAGTAGCCACGCCCATTACAACACTTTATGTCTCCTTATGGCCCTGTCTCGCGCCATCTTCTCTTTAAGAGGGCATATCTTCCAATTCTTTGTAGCTATGCCCTTAGGCTATTTCAATTTGGCAAACTTGTCCGCCTAACCAATCCCTACACAGTGCTTCAAGATATCATCTTATCACCTTTAACTCTCTTGCTTCCTACTGGGTGGCCAATAAGCTGATTTAACATTCTATTGCCTTATTCCTTGTCTGCTAATAATTATAATTTTCGCATTTTGTTTCATACTTTAGTAAAATATTTCGTAAAAACTTATTCTGGGAGTCTTATTTCACTTGTTCTACTACAGAAGACCTGCACGTATTACTTCTAAATTATAAAATATTAAGCTTTTTTTCCCGAAAGTCTGCTGGATTTCGGGGTACGGCGAATCAGAAAACTGTACATTAGCATGAAGTGCATTTCTTGGAAGTCACTGTTTGTTGTGCTGTAATGTCTAAAATGTTGATTCACCGTGATTTTTTGAATGATTACGCCGATCGAAGTTAATAAGACCTAAAACTTGATGGCAGCAGTTTTCCTTTGATGCCTGTCCTGACACTGTTTCGTCAGAATCGGCAGCAGATTTGTCAGCCATTGACGCAAGTTAAACTTGTTTGCCCCAGTAGAGTATGTTTTTTGATCTTAGTCATGCCATTTACGAACGAAAACGCGGACAAGGTTGTCCACGTAGTCAATCGCCTATCACCTAAGTTGGAAGAGTACATTTTTATTAACGATTGTTTTTACTGTCCCTGTGATTGTGGCAGTGTTTTTTAGACCTCACCAAACCTGAAACCATATGCAAACCGTGAACTGCAACCAGACCGGCTTAATTTCCTTCAATCCAAATTTCGCCGTCCGTCGTTGTCGAGAATGTCGACCGTGTGTCCTAAAACAATGCGAAGCAGGCATGGTGACTTGCAAGTAGTTGAGTTTATAATGAATGCGGACTTGCTCTCCATCTAACGCAAACTCTCCTTCCCTCCACCTGGACTCAATGCCAACGAATAGTCCAGAAGACTGGAGGTGAGGGAGGGCGCAGGTGGATGGCGCAGTAGAGCCTACACCTTGACTAAAATAACAAATGACCAGGATATTGACCAAAGAACACAAGAGGTTAGCGTGGCCGAAGCCACGCCTAAGCGTACCATCATATCTGACTCGGATCTTACAGAGTGGGAGTGTCATAAAGGCCACTTTAAGAGGGAATCATTGAAGCCTGACTCTTAGACAACTAGTTGGTCGTATCATACACACATACATCACTCGGCCGACTGCAGGGTCCAAGTTATCCCTTCAGTTGCCGACCTTCAAAGGCACGGTTTTTAGCGCAATGGGATAACTTTAGCTGCGTCAGATTGTGTTTAGTGAGGAAAATGCGCGGGGTCTCTTCCCACCTAAACACAAGCACCAGGATTTCGCACAACGGGGTTCGGCGGCATACATCTGGCATGTGTGAGAGTGGCGTTGGTCACGTACTCTGCCGCAATATAAAACATTTCATCACTCAGACATCTGAGATGACGACACTTCTAAGAAGAAAATGATCGACAATAAATATTAAAAAAATATCCTGATAAAGAAGGATTCTCGGCTTACGAGTTTTTATTTCTGTTATTGGCGTGCACGAACGGTTTTCAGCAAATGAGATTCTTCTTTACACGGGAGATGTTATCCTCACGTAGTATTTGATGATATTTGGACGAAGATGACAAAATCAGGAAAAATGCCTAGTTTGGTTTTTTTGTCCGCAGATGCGTAATCGCTCGGCTGTGTGTGTCCATGTCCAAACGGTCGACAAAGAAGGCTTATATGAAGCGCTATATGCAATGCTAAGGCCCAGACAGTCTGCACTTTAACAGACGAGGTTTTGCGTGACGAATGGGTTTTTAGGTGGTGACAACTAATATGCGAATTGTTGCATAGAATAACAGACATGTTAACAAAGGGTTGCGTGCAACATTAATGCACGTAAAACGCTTGCAAAACTGCCAAACATAAAAGCCTTACATAAACAGGCGAACGATTTCCATTTACTAGTTTGATAAGCCAAAGCATTGTCCCTATGATAAAACCTGATGACGTTCATCGTCTTCGAAAGTGCAAGATGGCTTATAGCGGGCAAAGTGAATATAACCTTTGTAGTTAATACCTAAAGAAAATAATGCAGGCATAAGGAACGCGACCGAGACTAATGACAAGCTTTTCCATTTGAGAAAGCAAATTTTGTAAAAGTTTTGTCGCTACATATTGGAAATATTTTTACTAAAATGTATGCAGGTCTTTCCTCAAAATCTGTAGTAACGATATAATAGCAATTTCTTGAAAACAATTTTAAATATTTTGCTGTAGAAGAAAAATAAGTGGGCAGTTATTGGGCAAGGTCTGAATGGCCTATCGTCCACGGGCATTGCCGCCGATTTGAAACTCACCAGGTCGACAGGCTACACAATTATCGACCGTGATAGGAAGTTCAGCCGCAGCGACAGGACGCCTGGTAGTAGAAAAACAAAGCCGATCAAACCCCTCGTTTAATAAGGATGAGGAGATCATGTTCGCTTCAATCTAGTCCGGACCATGAAGACAAATGCTTTAAACTTTAAGGTTTTGGAATGTAGGGTCAGGGATGTGCTGATAGAAGCCAACAGGCGATTTCTAGAAAACAATTACAAAGAAGACGCGATCACGGGAATAAGAAATTTATTGATCTGACGTTTCGGATTCCCACTTGAACCCCTGAGCAGAGACGGTTGCAAATAAAGGTCACAGATGTGGCGAAAAATGATATGAAGACTACTTCAAGGGCTAGGACCAAGAAGCACATCGTTACTAGGGCTGTTTAAGAGAGGAGACCGGAAAGATGTATAAGACATTTAAATTTCCGATGAAAGGGACGACAGAAGGTGCTTTACTCGGACGATAAACTCCGCATTGTCGATTTGGCACCCAACAGTCTAACTGACCGCAACATAAGCACCCTGTAGGTCAACGCGGTACCTGGGAATGTTAAGTCCAAATTCCAGACCAAACATCACGCGTCTGTCATGGTCTCAGAGGGCCAATCCACGTCTCTCTGTGATTTTCACGTCCGTGGTAAAGGCGTACACAGATGTGCGCCAGGATTTTCTTCCAAAGTATGTCAAAGCTTACATAGATTCAAAATACACGTTAGACGATAAAGTGGACTTCCAGCAAGATGGTGCGCCTCCGCATAAGTCAGAGAAGACACGGAAGTGGCTGCAAGACAACATGCCTTATTTTTGGCCCAATGATAAGGGACCACCGTCTTAACCAGGCTTAAATCCCCTTGACAACAAGATTTAGGCGTGTGTCGAGGAGAAGGCCTGCAACAAGCCTCGCAACATCATTGATGAAATTCTAAAATTCATCTGAGACCTGGTTGAAAGTACTGGTTAAATGCCTCACCTGCTTGTTAATTAGACGCTTCCATGGGATGATGAAAGCCTGCTCTCGTTTCTTCTGACGTCCTTAATTTTCACGTCAATTACTTATCGCAGTATACCCTGCCCGTTCGCAGGGAGGTAATGACATAGTTCCTAAAACGGGCAGGTGAGAATGACAGCTTTTCAAGCCAACCGAATGATAAAAACGTTCAAAAACACTCAGCCTATTTGAAGAATGCCTCATCAACTGAGGTTAAGCGCACACTAAACGAATTATCCTGAAGGAACGATCACCGCAGTGGATGCAGATGCCAAACTGAAACAAGTTCCATAAATGGGAAAGCTGTCGAGAAACGAACTGTTTTTCGTTTTCGGTTTGCCTATCTGCTATCTCGAACTTATGCCTACCGTATCACAAGTTCATAAAAATTTGCTCGGTCAGTGTTTGCAGTTGAATTTACGTATTTCGAGGTTATATTTTGTCCAGCGATTATGCGTCAGTGAAGAAAACCTCTTTTCCATAGACAACAGTTTCTCTTATTTTAGGTAAGAAGTTCTGACATATGCAATCTTACCATCTTTGATGAAACTCTAGCGCGATTTTTTAAACGAGGCCAATGTTTTTTCGTATTTTCTTCTCCAGGATATTCCCGTTAACGATATTTCTCAAATCCACTGCTTAATTTTATTAACCTCATATGGTCTCCTCTTAACACCGTAGAGAAATGCATGGTTTTCCGTACACGGAACATATACAGCTGATAGTTTGGAAACCCTGAATTCAAGTGTAACTGCAGGTCGAGTTTAAAATTATTCGGGAATTAGAAAAGTCCTTAAAAAACTAAACTATACTCTTCTTAAGAGTATAAAATTGTAAGAATACGTGATTTTCTACCGAATAAGTAAAAAATGAGTATTTTGATGCCTTTTTTCCATAAAATATAATTAAATTTTCAAGGGCATCGAAAATCAATGAGAAAATTGCTTACTACTTAAGTAGTCATTTTTGCAGAGTATAGATCTTGCATGCAGCCGAAAATAAGTTCTTCTGAAAGCCCAAACTCCGAGGTAACTGGATCATTATAGGTTTATGTTGCATCGTGATTAATTTTACAACACTACTTAATTTATCTTTTCGAAACGAGAACTCATTTTGAAATTTTGGTTGACATTTCATGAGTTACCACATCTACTGTAAATGACAACCACTGTATTCTGTGAGAAAGTCTGATCAGACGCGAGCTAAGCAAACAAAAATATGTCTCAAATTACCTCGAAAAGGCACAGTGAGTCAGACCATGGCGCCAGAGTTCGCTTCACCGTAAACAAAAATCGTGCCGCTGAAAATGACAAATGATCAACAGATCGTGATAAACAGGCAATCATGCGTTAGTCCCACCTAATCAAACCTTCCTAAATCCGTGAACGGTTGTAGTCGGGATATCCGTGATGAGGTCTCTGCAGGTATGATTAGACCATAAGGCCCGCCAGTTGATCGCAGTAAATGCACTGTCAAAGTCTGAGTCTGATTCCAACACTCCAAAGGGCAGAATACAGCATGGCATAGCCATTTTTCAGGAATATTTCAAATTTAACTAAAGAGGAGACGAGAAAGTCACCGTATTAAAGGCTTTCAGGATGGGCCAAATAAAAGACCCAAAACATGAACTAGACTAACTGAGACCGTTAAAAAGTCCCTTCCAGAATGGCGAAAAAGCGCAGCTACTACTGAGCAGAAAGTTTGCTTTTCAAAATGCCCATCCATCAGTTTTTTCAGTGGGACTATTCATCCGCGGAGAAAGAGAAATGGAGGGGGCTCAAATTGGAAGTCCACAGGGGGGCGAGTCTGGGCGATACAAATCTCAGAAAAGTGGTCGAAAAAGGTATACGCGTCCAGAGGGCGTTTCTCTGGAGAAAGCCCATAACCCTAACAGCCTAGGAGGGATGGAAAGCATTCCATTCCGATCAGCTCTGACCGGCTTTTGCATTCAATCCCATGAAATGGATAAGCGCATGTATGCCGGAGTTGCTCGTGCCAAATAAAGATTTTTGTATACTAATGCTCAAAGTCTCGTTTCGAAGATCGATGAACTCAAAGCGCTAGTTTCCGAACGAATCCCCGACGTCATCGCCATAACGTAAACTTGGCTTAATGCCGAAATCGTGGATGTCGAGATTTCGATACCGGGTTACCAGCTCTTCTGTAGAGATTGTTAAAACAGACAGGGCGGTGGGGTAGTCGTATATGTAAGGGCAGGAATTTCGGCAGTTGAACGAGCCCACACTCTCTCCTTTGAATATGAATCCATCTGGATAAAAATAAAGAAGAGTGATGTGCAAAACCTGGAATTCCTGTCGAGTTAGAGACCACCAAACATCCCGAGTGCAACTGATGAATCGCACCTTCAGTTAGTCAAGGACGTAGCTAGAAAACAAGAGGTACTTTTTGCTGGAGATTTCGACGCATCTGCAATAGAGTGAGAAACTATGGCAGTTAACGATGGGCCAACTTCTTTCAGCAACAAGCTACTGGACCTCGCACTCTATCTCCCTCTAGTACAACATGTAAAAGTACTAACAAGCTTTTGAGGGAACCAGAGAGCGAATTGCCTGGACCTAGTTTTCACTAAAGACTTTTCTAATATCGACGAAGTGTATTTCAATGCACCTCTTGGGACAAGTGACCGTACTATGTAACTATTGGCTTAATCGCTCTTATCTCAACGGCGGAAGAGAAAGGAATACCAATCTTATATATGGAAGGCAGATTTTAGAACAATGAAGAACGAATTGATGTTCGTGAATTGGGACCCTTTGCTCAGGGGAGATCCAGAAGACGACTGGAGATCTTTTTAGACGGTTTCACTCGATCCAATTCGGCGTTGTTCTCCATCTTAACCAAAAAAAACAATTAGTCGACCTACTTGGTTAACTAGAGATTGGCAGTTATGCAAGAAAAGCAAAAGATGGAAAATATTCAAGGGAACTGCGTCACTATCGCATTTCGTCGTCAACGAAATGCTGTCAAAAATGTGGAACGGAATGAGTATGAATCCAATATCACCGACAGGCTGAACGGAAGCCCTAGATTTTATTTCATTTTCTCAACAGTAGACTGAAAAACAAGGGCCCGGTCGCAGTACTAAAGGATGATAATGGTGTAGAAATTATTGAGAACAGCGGGGAAGCCGAACACTTAGAACGGTATCTTGCCTCGGATTTTACTAGGGAAACAGAGTTTCGTAGTCGCAGTGTCAGCAATGCTCTTGAGACTGCTGGTTCCGTGCTTGACTCCATACTCTTCCCGATTTCTGTCGTGGAAAGGGAGCTGCAAAATCTCAAAGAAGCAAAGTCTTCGGGTCCGGACAATATACGGGCCATATTCTTGAACAATTAGCGAACGAACTCTCCAAACCACTGACACACATCTTCCGCTCGTCATTCGAATTAGGGAGGCTGCCATCGGAATGGAAGACAACAAATATCTTTCCGATATACAAGGATGAGGCTAGCACTTATGCTAAAAATTACCGGCCTGTTAGTCTCACCTGCATCTGCTGTCAAATAATGGAGGTCATAGTTAAGAAAGCGACAATGAAGTTCCTGGAGCAGAACCACTTATTCTCAGACCTACAGCACAGTATCAGACAGAACCGCTCGTGTCTTTCCAGTTTATTGCTCTTGATAGAGTAGTGCACTCGCGCACTGGACGAGGATGGTAACGTTGATGTCATGTACATGGACTCCAAGAAGGCGTTTGACAGCGTCCCACACGAACGCCAGAACTACAAACTTTCAGAAATTAGGATAAGAGAAAGACTGCTGACATGAATAACATATTTTCTTACAGAGAGATCCCAAACCGTGTGCGTTGAGGCGTCGAGGTAAACTTCTATCCCCGTTCTTATTGGTATACTCCAGGGCTCCGTCTTGGGGTCGTTGCTGTTCCTGTTTTACATTAACGACTGCGTCGACGACCTGGGATGCAGCGCCATCATGCTTGCTGACGATGTTAAGCTGTGGAGAGCTATCAGATCCGACGCAGATAGGTACGCGCTTCAAGACAGTCTCAACCGCCTGAACAGTTGGTCAGCTCGTCGGTTCCTTAATTTTAATGTGAACAAATGTGTGGTCCGGAGACCGCACCAAAAAAGATCAGTAAGGAGGAAGATTCCTTTCAATGCGTCCTTGGTGGGCAGCTCCTTTCAAAAGTTTTGGAACAGAAATACCTCGGCGTCCTAATGACCTCCTCACTGAAACCATCATCACAGTGTCAAAGGGCAGCCAAATGTGCAATAATGGTATTATTGGCGCTGAGACGAGGCTTTGTGCAGATCAGTAAAGAGCTGTTCGGAAAAACATATGGGAAATTCGTCCCGTCTCACTTAAAGTATGGAGTCCAAGCCTGGCCAAGGTGGTTGAAGAAAGACTATCAACGACTAGAGAGAGTGCAGGCGATGGCTACGAAGATGGTCAAAAATCTTAATCATCTGTCTTACGAAACCAGGCTGACCGAAATAAATCTGGTTCCTCTTAATTACAGACAACTGCGCGGTGATCGCATTCAAACATACAGGATTTTTAGAGGCCGTGAGTGCGCCCTAGACTTTGATTAATTCTTCGAACGGTCCAGGACTGACCGTCTGCGTGGTCATCCCTTCAAACTGCAGTCGTCTGACGGAACACCTGTTCTCACGGAGTCATTGGGTCATGGAACGGACTCCCTGATGTGGTGATCTTTTCGAAACTGTCGAGCGCTTTAAGTGTAGCCTAGATGCTCATTTACTGAGAAACTGCTGTACATATAATCACGATGGTTTTAGCGGCGGCATTTTGCGCCTGGCTCCCACTTATCGGCAGCTTTTGAATTTCCGCATTTTCCATCTGCGTGGTCATCTCTTCAAGCTGCAGAGGAAGCTGGCTCATTCGGACGTCCGACGGAACGCCTACGCTCACAGGGTCATTGGAGCATGGAAAGGACTTCCTGATGCGGTGGTTCCTTCCGAAACTGTCTAAACCTTTAAGTGTAGACTAGATGGTCGTTTTTTGAGAAACTACTGTACATATAATCACAATGGTTTTAGTGGCGGCAGTTTGCGCCTGGCTCACACTTACCGCTAAATTTGAATGTCTGAGTTTCCTACTGAACTTATTAATTCTATTTCAGTTTATCAATATGAATAGGTAGCTCAAGGGCGAAAGCCTCATTTCCTTAATAAATGACTTAAACTGACTTTACTCGAAAAAGAAGTATCATTTGGTTTTGAAGAAGTTTCTACTTGCGCTAATGCTATGACCGATCTGGCTCCAAGTAAGTCAGCAATTAGAAAACTTCCTTAAAACCTAAGTATACATCTTTTTGAGTACAAAATATAAAGACGACGTGATACTCTTTTAAAAAACCGACATAAAATATGCTTCTGTTTGGCTTTTTCTGAAAATATATATGAATTTGCGAAATCATCCAAAATCATTCTTCCCAATCAAAAACGCACTTCACAATTTCAGCCAACATTTCATGAGATCGGTCACTCACCGTAACTGTGACCACATGGGTGGCCTTGGTGGTACCTGATGGCACGACAGCAAGGGCTTGGCTCTGTGCCAAAAGACCCTATCGGGAATCGGGTGTGAACTTGATTCAAATGAAATTTTCCTCAATTTTTCTCCGTGAGACCTCGTAGCTCAGGGGGAGGGAGTGTTGGCTGTACTCAAGCAACTAGTGCCCCCAAGTTTTCTACGATCACTTTAAACGAATTACTTTAAACTGCTTAAACACTCTTTAACTTAAATAAGCCTGGTAGCCGTCTAGTAGATTCTAGATTAATTACCTAGGAAATCCTGCCTGGACAGTCAGCTAACTGTTTCAAAATTGGTGGATCCGATACGTCCCAGTAGTCTGAGCGGGTAATTTGACCCAAATACATATAACCTCAAGGCTCACTGCCGGAGTCACGTAGTTCAGTTGGCTAGAGCGCTGGCTTAACTTGAGTCACGCCTTTGCTCCAGAGGGTTTGAATATCACCTGACTTGCCCAGTTTCTTACAATTAAGCCAAAGGAGAAATGTTATCATTATGCAAATAGAGAACATATACTCCGTCTCAGTTAATAGTACTGCCACTGCTGAAATTGTGGATTTCAGGGGGTATTTACGGACTTTTTAACATTTAACCCTTTGAGATTGACATCTAAATCATAATTTTTCTCCACGCCTTCGTTTCCATTTCTCGAAAGATAACAATGTTCTCTTCGCCAAGCATGACACTGTTCATTCAAAAAGGGTTGACTAAACTCTCGGCGGTGCCTCGTAGCTCGGATGGTTAGAGCGTTGACCGTGCTCCTGTAATAGGCTTGTTTTTGTAAGTTGCAATTTTGCCGAGCCCAACATAGCTTTTCTTATCTAATCGAAAATATTATTATTTCGGTTTGATTTCGGTTTTTCAAGTAAAACTACATAGTCCAGTAACCAATAACTGCTTTCTACTTAATTAATTGATTTTTTTGAAGTGCCTGCGATAGTTCCATGCAAACTGCTGCATATATGCAATACCATTACATGCAGCTGCACAAAAAAATAGTTTCATAAGGGAGATTCATGTTGATAAATAAGAATTTGCAGAATACGGATCAAAATTTGGTGATGAAACACCTTATTTCGACTTTGTATGAAAAGCGTCGAAGTGAAAGCGTACGCTTTTTTGTCCAATTACCTGAATAGGCTTGAATATAGAATGAAAACACTGAAAGGGTAGCACGCTAAGAAACCGACCAGCGATTAAAAAGGGGATATAATTAGTGGACTTAAGCAAACGCTTATCGTGGTCGTGTCTTATAAGGCGCTTTCTTTCGCAGGCGCATTGTGTGTTTACTGCAAACAATAGAATAGCATGGTAATTATTTCGGGGTTAAATGTTCCCAGGTGGTTGTGTAACAGATAGTTGGTGTAGATTGTGATTATTAAAACTACAAACCTAAAACACGTTTAAAGAGCAACAATCGTTTGCTGATTTGTGAGATATTTTTTGACAAATGATGCTTTTTGGCAAGTTTTAAATTTTTCTCAGGTATGAAATTTAATCGTCGAGATGGATGGGCACCCAATGTAAAAGCATACTATGAAAATGCCCTTCAGCAAATGAATTATCCTATCAAATTACTAGTTTAAAAGGTGCATTTTGAGGCTTTTCTTGGATGAATGCACATGCTTTTTCTCAGTTGAAAGTCGAGCAAAAGAGTAAAAAATTTTACACATCCACTAATTTTTTCGCACAAAAAGGAAAGTGTAATGTTCTCTTCAGAGTTAAGCTGCGTTCATCGACTTTGTTCAGTTTTTAACCTCAAACCAGCATTTAAGTGAATTACAATGTGCATGTATAAATGCACAAAATAGTCCTCAGGAGACTACATGGACATTAGTTTTCACTCTCTATTACGACCTATTCGAAGTTAAAATGCGAAAAAATACATTAAATTATGTAGCCAAAAGCTTTGGGGGAAATTAAATAACTGGCGTTTTGCACTCCCTAATGAAATATGTGCATATCTGCAATATGAACGCTAAAGTACGGACATATGTTGAAATTCTCAATACCTTATGTGCAGAAAATACTTATAGCAAGAATAGTGTTGCCAACAAAAGCAGGGTCGCATGGGATGGGCAGTTCTGACTTAATGCAGTCAGTTGACGCACATATGTTTTCTGTTATTCGTCAGCCCAATATAATTACATGGAGGATGAATTTCTGCGTTATGGACAAGACGTAAATGACCCAGGGGGCAAGATCAGTTAAATTCGTGAGAGGTGACCACCGCGTGAGCCGGGAGCTACTTGAGTCATGATCCACTGGCCCCCAGTTCATTAACAAGAGCGATGACCTCCACCTTCCATTCTCGGTGCTAAGACTTCGCCTTAGCGGAGTAATTAGCCACGCGAGGAGCTCACAAGTGGACACTTTTCCCACCTCCAGGCTCAGATGTCAACCAATCATCACACCAGCACCCAACGCACGTGATGAAATTGCAACAATTAGCGACGCCAATCTCGGCCATCACACTACGTACAACGATCCCTGATGAAGGAGAGGAGCCGTGAATATTCGTAGGTATGCCGTAGCATGGCGACTGCATCCTACAAATACTGCAGCTCCTTATGCATGAACAATCCTTATCTGCTTTTGTCTCTGATGATGGGTTCGAGGAGGAATCCGAAACGTCATGCTAATAAGGCTCTTGTCCCAACGATCGTGTCTGCTTCTTTTAGACTACCTCCTGGGACTTGTCTCTTTGCTTCTATTGGTAAAATCCTTCTTCCTGCGCAGTCTGCATGACGCAGTCCTCGTGTAGAGGAGTGTGGAGCTGCAGGGGTTTGAGTTAGGTTGTGAACGCTGTCTGTATGCCAAACACACGGAGTTATTGTGACTGTGCTCAGGGTGTTGGGACGACGTGCGTTCACCACTTGAAGTCCGCTAGGCTGCCTGTGTTAGCGTCATCAGAAACCAGAGCACTGGATTCGCTAGTCGAATATCCACCGTTTTAGCTAATGCTGGCGCTCCTTTGCGAAGGTCGTAGAATAGCGTGCTGGTGTCCGGTAGATAAATGTAAAAGCTTAGGTGGCGTCGGCTTGGTGCAAGAAGACAAGTTGAAACTGACCGATTTTCCCAATTTACTTGGCCAGGCGGGCAAGCTTGAGGTGAGCTATGGATGACTTATGACGGCGAGTAAGCCCGAAATGGCCATTCCAATCTTCCTTCTCTTCGCCGGCAATACAATCTGTCTAGTTGTCACACCATCCTGATGCTCAGTTCCTGTCGGTGCTCGTGATTCAGTTATATAACAGATAGTTGTTGTAGATTGTGATTATTAAAAGTACAAACCTAAAACGTGCTTTAAGAGGACTAGTTGTTTTGCAGATTTGTCAGAGGTTTACTGACAAATAATGGTTTATCCAAGTTTTAAATTTTTCTCAAGTATGCAACTTAATCGTCCAGATGGGTGGACATTCAAGCTGGAAGCATACTATGAGCATGCCCTTAAGCATGTGAATTATTCTATAAAATTACTAGTTTAAAAGGTGCATTTTGAGACTTTTCTTACACGAATACACATGCTTTTTTCTCATTTGATAGTCAAGCAGAAGATTTAAACCTTTTACACGTCCATGTATTCTACGATAGAGGTCACTATTTTTTGCACAACAAGGTGTGCTGCTCTCTTTAGAGTTAAGCTGCGTCCATCGGCATTGTTCAGTTTTTAACCTCAAACCAGCATTTAAGTGAATTACAAAGTGCGTGTATAAATGCACCAAATATTCCTCAGGGGACTAAACGAGCATTGGTTTTCAGTCCAAAGTCGAAATTCGAAAAAGTACATTAAATTATGTACCCAGAAGCTTTGGAGAAAATTCAATAACTGGTGTTTTGCGTGTCTACAAAAAGACGTTTATTTACGGATAAATATTGAAGTTGGCAATGCATAGTGAGCAGAAAATGCGTAAATTAAAAATAAAAATGTCAAAAAGCCGGGTCGGATGGGATGGCCATTTCTGAATTAATGGCCATCATTTAGTGAATGCAAAGGCTTCTATGGCGTTGGCTTCGTGCAAGAAAACTTGAAACTGGCAAATTTTACCAATTTACTTGGCCATGCAGGCAAGCTTTGGGTGAGGTATGATTGGCTGATGACGGTTACTTAGCGCAAAACGGCCATTTTAGTCTTCCTTTAGCTCTGTCTAGCTGTACCACCAGTCGATGCTCAGTTCCTGGTGGTGCTCCGGATTCAGTCTTGGATGGCATAGGATGCCGATTAGGTCCGTTATCATGATCCGTGTGTGCTCCTCTGCCACGAAGAATGCATAGGTCTAAAGAATTTGCATTTGCAGACTGACAATCCTGCGGGTAAATTAGTCATCCATGTCACATTTTACTTGGATGAAGTAGATTGCGAAACAGCGTTTCGGATTAGGGAGGTTGTTTCAACAAGCTCTTTGCCTTTGAATTCATGTCCTCTAATTGCCAAACACGCGCAATTACACAAAGAATAGATACTTCATTTTCCTGATCTAGAGTAGCGCTGTCTTCTTGCCAACGTGATTGTATATTTGTTCCCAAAATGACTGTCTGCTAGATTTTCTGCAAGCGAAGTGTCCTTTTATATAAAAAGCAACATATTTGCACAACATCCAAGCTACCACGGACTAATTACGTGAGTTTTCGTGTCTTCCTTGATCGGTTTGTTTACTGACTTTAGAATTAAATTAACCCCCGGTCTGCTGCAATGCGCATATGCGAACCTTCTCATCTGCACGTCCCATATCTGGCGAATGGTAGTTTGTAGTATTTCATCACCAGGCATGAGAAGTCCGCCTATTTTTTTTAACGACACGGCACGAATTAATGCGCAGAACACGCGGTTTGGCGTTCCGCCCGCGGAATAAATTAGTGACCTCCACTCTCCGGTGGCTTCCAGTATTCCCAGCAGAAGGCCTGGGGGCGTGTGTCTGCAGCCAACTGGTGGAGCGTTTACTCAATGATCAACTGCACCAGCTCAACCTACAGTGTCTCTAGCCTGGTGTCCGCGTAGGCGTGACTGACAATGATAAATTCGTTGATACTGGCCTTCATTCATATGCATATTTTGCCGCCCGCAAGGTTACAGCTTCCGAAGCCTGCCTGAACGTCGTAGAATCTGGTGTGTACGCAGGCGTAAGCGTCAAATCGTCCCCAGAATGACGTTATTGGTTTCAGTCAGTTTATGTGATTGTCCCAATTTGCCCAGGAAATGGTGTGTTTAAGTATTTGTGCAAGTAAAGTATTATCTGCGGACACAACACTTTCAGGACCTTTCGTATGCAAAATTTTAACAAGGGCAGGATATATTCCCGGGGTCAGAAGAAGGTAATCCGTAGAGTGTGTCTTAAGATAATGTTGATAATACAGGTTATAAGGGTACGGACTCACAAGAAGAAATCAGCAAACCCTTAGAAGGAAATCGCGAACAGAGTTCAAAAAGCAACCAAGAAACCTTTTCTGCGGTAAGATAGCAAGCGAATGTCAACCCTGTTAAGCAAAATCAAGTAAAAACTAACAATTAATAACCACAGACGTAAAGAAGTCAGCCGTGTCAGCCGTGTTCACCGTGGTATACGTAGACATGACGGCGATTTGGGCGGTCGAAATATGCACAGGAAGACGCCTACTGCATCCCGTCAACTGCAGACAAATCTTCTGTCTTTTTCTAAAGAGAAACGTTTGTGTGTAGTGCAGACCAACGAGTCTATAAGTGGGCATTTTAGCAGCACCGCGTGCTCGGTTCGGATTAATTTTGAAAAAATGTCCTTTCTGCCAGAGTCAGGGCCGTCGAAGTTTGTAATTGCATTCAGACCGAAAACTCTGTCCAAAAACACCATAATAATAAATTCACTATCCATCATTCGATAGTTAAACTGCCCCGGTCATGTAATATATTCTTACTGAACTTTTAAAGGAAAAAAATAAAACTGCAAGAGACTTCGCACAGATCGGCCTGGAAGATAGTGATTTTTGATTTACACAACAAAATACTACTTGTCGAGAGTACTTTTGCCTTTGGCAGATTCTCATCAGTCGCCAATCCAATGGAATAGGTAAAAAACCGATTGAGAGAAGACCAGAAGTAAAAGAGCAAATACGGCCACACTCCTACGTATATAGTCAACGGAGTCTTACAGGTGGTTTACAAAGTGACATCAGTTTATTGAAAACCGTGAGGTCGGCCTCCAATAAACAGTTGCACTCAGGTTACGCAGGCCAGTCCTGTGCAGGCAGAAGAACACCACGGAAGTCCCACACTTGCTCTGAGTGACAGCTGACTAAAACGTGCGGTTTTCGTGCCTTCGTTTTGACGCCAATCATCCTAGCCATCTTCCTATCCACACCACCTATCCCCATCTGACTATATTGATACTGTCTTCAATTATCCACTCTTAGTCCAGACCTTTCACCCATTTAACATAACGAACACGTGCGTCTACCTTAGGTTCATACATGCCTCAGTTAATCCTCTTATCACAGAGGTGTGCTCGCTTCATAAGATTTCATCGAATGCAACTGTATGCTTTCCAAAGGGCTCCTGAAATTCACTCTAGGGAGCTTTCACAGTCTCCTTATTGAGATCGCTTTAAGTGCACACCTCTTATGTCTTCTCAGTGCCCAACTTTTTTCAGTTAGGATTAACGGTCGGAGTATTGAATGGGCACCTAATGGTACAAAGGAAAAAAATCGTGTTTGATAAAACGTGATTTGACGGTGTGATCACTCAAGCAATAACTGTATTCGTTCGGCGTGTCTGATTTACTCTTAAACTCGTCATCAGAGTTGTCGAGGACGTAGCAGCAGTGGAAAGAAATGATGGCAACTCTATAGCCCCGGCCATTTTGACGGCGCTTGGGAACACCTTCAAGTCCAAGGAGACTGATATTTTCAAGAAATAAACAACCGCGTGAGTTGTTAACTTCCTGCGCCTGTTAATGCCGACAGTGTCCTCCCCCTCCATAGGTAGTACTGGGTGCGCGAGTACACAATCGCCGATTTCAGAGCAAGTGTCATGAACCAAACTGGCGAATATCGGTTCGGCATTACATACGACAATGGCCATTGTGAGACCATCAGTATGGTGCTCGCAGAATGGGAACTTGAGTGTGAATTGCCGATGGCGTCGCCACGGTTGAGACTCAGGAAACATTCGAAAAGAAGGAGATTATTAGCCAAAGCGAGAATATTCTATGCCTGAAGTTTTGCATCCTCGAGAAAAACCCAACAGTTGGAGACGGAAACAGCTAGGTATATCGGATTGACAGGAGGCAAAACGTTTAAATCTTCTAAAGTTGTTGTGCGACCACACATTTATCGAGTTAACGACACCCGAATCCATCGTCAACGACTGTAGCTGGTTACATCAGGTGCTGTATTTGATAAAGTTTGGAGTATTCGGAATCGTAAATGTTTTTTCGTGCAACGTGCTCATAAGCTATGCTGATTTTTCGAAATCAATTTCCAAACCGTACACTCTCGGCATTTTTAAGGGGACCTTATGCATTTACCAAAGCAGTATCATGTAAACATAGGTAACAGTCATATCAAAAGTAATGACATGGAAACTTTAATTAAAGAGCCCTGTTTTAAGGTTTCTAAAAACAGACAATAACAGACTATTTATTTGCATTTCTAGGCACTGGGTTACACTCTGCTTTGCAGTACTTGGTGGACAGAGTTCAATTAGAAAAGCATTAAAAATTGTGGTTTTTGATTAAATTTAAACTTTTAGAACATGATTTCACTACAGCACTTCGGCCGTCGTGACCAACAATGTTCACTGTGTGCAATCACGGTAATCTCTGCCCAAGATATTTTATAGTAGGGGTGGACTTGCACAGCGTCTACTACACTCTCTCCTCGTTCCCCAACTGAGCCAGGCACAAAGATATTGTCAAGAAGGCCGAAGGCGGGAGAGGACACTGGTGGCTGGCGCGACTGCACCCGCGACTAGGCGTGCAACCACACCCCTCGGTCCACAACAAATAGCACCAGAATTCCGATCAACTACAACAATAACTAGGATGACGGCCGGCACGTCGGAGCCACCGTAAACTCGATCTCGGTCGCAAAATAGATACCAAACAGCAATACCATCAATCTAAGAAGAATTTCACTGACTTGCACGATAATTCGGTCAAAGAAGACCGGGCGGAGTGGTTAAATTTCAAGTCTATAGACTCAGACCGACGATTTTATGTATAAGTGAATATTTTGTCCGAAGTCCATCAGCCACAGCGGATAACCGTGTAATATTTATTAACTGCCGACAGACGGCTATTAGTATACTTTGGGGTAAAGTATTTCCATACAAACAGCACGGGTTTTGGTCAAAAGCCCATACTTGCGTATTTTGCCAATATTCTGCAGCTGCGTGACACAGCCACGAGACAATAAAAGGGCACAATCTATTGGCGCAGATAAAGATTTCATTGTGACAAAACCTACCAATTGCATATGCCGCTCCCCAAAGGATGCAGATCATCACCGTTGAACTTTGAATTGCGTTTATACCTTTGTGAGTCAGCGTGCGCTGTGAAATTCCAGCTTTATGCAACGTATACTATCCCCCACCTTGGCACCGTGTCCATAGCGCGCATAAGATGAATGGCCGCACTGGCCAGCCCTGGGCAAAACCTCCATCGTTCCAGGCAATGGTGAGAATAACCGCCATAGCTGGCGCTCCAACCCAGGCAACATCGAACATTCTCCCGCTCCATTACCGGAAGAGTGGCTTCACAGGGAATTTATCACCGGATATGCTTTCCATCGCCAGTTAATACGGCTACCGCAGTGTTTGTAAACCCCGCTTGGCCATCACGAGAAATATGGACTTTGCGTTAGGCAGAGTGGAATATGTGCCTAGCGCAAAAGTGCAGTTGTATGTTACTATAAACGCATTAAATTAATGGTCCTCCAAATCTGTGCACTTTATCATTTCCGTCGCCCCAGCAACTGCGATGCACTTCAATGTTTTATAGTAAATAACCATATTGTTGTTTGTGTGGCCGTCCCAAATTACTGTCATCCAACGTTACATGAGTACTTTGTGATTACGTTCGGTTGAAAAAAGGGGTAGTTTAGTTGACGACGGCTGTTTGCTTTTGTCTTTCCGTCATTTTCGCCTTATACAAGTGAAAATTGTCAATGCTTCGTTCGTTTAAATTAGTCATAAATGCTAATTCGATGCTGATTATGCTGTATCAGTGTAAGCAGTAAGAATGCATTCGGAGTTTGCTTGTGGAAGTCTTAGCAACTCTTCTGCTGTGAGGCTGAGATGCGTTTGCCGATGTCTAAAAAGCCAGCTTGTATAGGACACGTTTTAACACACTACTGACAGATGCGTTGTTCTACGTTGAATTGTATCCGCGCCGGATTTCTGCTAGCGGCCAGTGCTGGCAAGCTAATTGCGCAGTAACAAAAGGTACTTTGTCCTTTTTTCCGAAATAAAACGCCTTTTAATTACGCCGCCCTCTGAGAGCCTATTGATCCTCCTCTAATGAATGCGGCAGACTGCACGGAAAGGTTACTTCCTTTCCTTGCAGATAATTTTTGTGTAGAGTCTACAGGGGTGAGCCGTTTGTTTCATTCGATTTCTATTTTAATCCTGCATTTAAATAATTTCACTCGGAATTGTTATCGCCTTACTCCAGGTGGACTCGTACCTGTTAACCTGATCTTTGGCGTTTGTCGAACGCGAGAATTAGCTGAAGAAATTTCAGTCCAGTTGCATACCACAAGACATCTCACAATCACATTTGGTGGTCGTAACAAGGATGTTTTAGTAGACTGCTTAAAGGTGTCTCATGCCTGTCTCATGTCTTAAAAGCATCTCTTGCCACTCTTTAGAAACAAATCTTCTACACCTACCACGACGACGCCTGCGATTTCGACGTCCTTGTCCGCAGTTTACGGCCCTCTGCATCCCCTTCGTCCAAAATTTGTCAGTATGATTCTTTACCTCATTCATGCCAAATATAACCCTATCGTCGCAGTGCGTGTGAAGACCAAGATATTGAAGGACCGCCCACAAAGGGCATTTGCTGCCGTTAGGCTAAAATTAAATGGATGCACTCTCCCGTGACACGTCGTGCAAACGTATCCCGCTCGCTTCATTTCATTGTGATTTGGGCTCATGCATGATGTTAGTTTGACTATCATCACCTCATGTCAAGTCAGCTGGTGAGTCTGACCTCGCTAAGAAACATCGGGACGCGTACGGCAGACAGATTAGAGAGATTAATTGATCCGTCTGTGATCCGGCGTTAACTGCTTCTTCATATACAGTCTGACGCACGTTTGAGACCATAATAGACCACGTATTGCTTTGGAATGCAGTATTGTCAAACAGAAGGATAACCTGACCCCACTACGGTAGGTGGGCTAGCTCATGGAATGTGAACCAAAATTCCAAAATGCATTTTCGTTGAGAACAGATTAATTAAGTAGGTTTGTAGCAATAATCACCATGCAGCATACTTCTGTAATAATTTAACTATCCCAGGATGCCGGTTTTCGAACGAACTTCTTGTCAGCTGCATGAGAACAATTATACCTAGTAAAAAATGACTACTTATGTAGCGTTAGTTTTCGATGTCCCTAAGAATGCAATTATATTGTATGTAACATATGAATAAACCTATTTATTCATTTGCTCACTCGATAGAAAACTACGTTTTCATCCAATTTTTTACTCGAGGGGGATATAATTGTACTTTCAAAAACTTTTTCAGTTTTCTAATAATATTGAAATCGACCTGCCGTTATATTTGCATTCCGGGCTTCCAAATTACGAGCCGTATATCTTCCGCGTAGGGAAAACTATACAGTTCTCTACGGTATTAGGAGAAGGCTATACGGTTTTTGTAAAGATTAGCAGTAGATTTAAGCCATATTGCTAACTTTACAAGCCATATTGGTAAATGCAGAGACAAGACGATTTGCAAACGGGCATTTCACGGTAATAAAAATCTCCCGGTTAGAAACTTTTTCTAGTAACCAAAGTGTACCCTTTCTGCGAGTATAAAATAGTAAAAAGATGTAAATTTCTGAAGAATAAGCAAGAGATCGAATATATATATTGAATAACTGAAGTATTATGCATTCCGCGATGTTATGATGAAAGGAGGAAGTCCGTCGGGAATAGAGTTTTACACGTAAATTTTCGAGATGGTTGCACCAACCCATCGTCAGACAAACTGACAAGTGGGAGGTGGCGTTGCCACACTGCTGGTTGAGGACTCAGACAGAGAGGTATGCAGAAGACCTTGTGAGGGGGAGGTGTGCATGGTGTTGTGATGGGTGCAGGAGGTGAGGATAGATGTTGTGGGTCCCAGTTGTGGTCCACTGTGTTGGGGGGGGAGGAAGGGGGAGCAGGGCAGGGAGGGAGGAATGGCGTGTCGGCGAGATCATGCATGTCCTGGCACGCATTAGCTGTTGTTGTTCTTAAGGTGGGCGCCAGTCAGTCCACCGTGATCAGAGACCCTCGTAGTGGACATCTAGGTCAACATGGCGGTTAATGCTATCTGCACCGGAGTGCCAAGCTTCGAGGAATTCCCGTGCATGTTTGGTGTTAGCTATGGCGACCACTTCGGTACCATCCCAATTGAAACTGTGGTCACAATCAAGAGCGTGTGCAAACACGAGAGATAAGGGGTCGCGTCGGCGGATGGCTAACTTGTGTTCATTAATGCGAGTCCCAAGTTGTCGACCCGTGTGACCAATATAAAGGCAACGACAGTTAGCGCACGGGATACGGTAAATGACGTTACCTTGTTGTTCTTTGGGTATGGGATCCTTTGCCCGGGATAGTGCTGCGCGTAAGGAGGACGCCGGCTGGTGGGCAATGCAGATGCCAAACATGTTTAGTTGTCGGGCAATCGCTTCAGAAATTCCTCGCATGTAGGGCAGGGAATAATATTTCCTCTGTGCCACTTCTCCACTTGAACTCTGATCTTGTGGTTGTCTCTGATGTTTGAGACAGTTTTTCACGGAGCTAATCGGATATCCGTTAGATCGGAATAATTGGTATAAGTAGGCTAGTTCTCTCTTGAGTAGATACTGGCTGCTACAGTACCGAAAGGTGCGGTGAAAAAGAGTTCGAACGCAGCTTTTTTGTGGGCCGCAGGATGATTGCTCCCGTAGTTGAGGATGATTTCGGCACTTGAGTCTTTTCTGTGCACGCTGGTTGCGAGATTGCCATCACTTAGTCTTTGTACACTGACGTCAAGAAAAGGGAGGATATCCCCTGTTGCTTCTTCGCGTGTAAATTGTATGGCGGGGAAGACACCGTTAACACACTGGTGCAGTCGTTCAACTTCGCAGTTTTTTATGACTACGAAGGTATCATCTACGTAGCGGAGCCACATCTTTGGTTTGATGGCTTGAATAACAATTTCTTCTAGTCTTTGTAAGACTAGTTCGGCGAGTAGGCCCAATATCGGTGAACCCATGGGGGTACCCTTGACCTGCTGGTAATACTTGCCATCGAAGTGGCAGTAGTTCTTAAGGCAGAGCCCAAGCATGTCTAAAACGTGCTCTGTTGGAATGCCAATTGGAGTTTCCTCTAGGCGTCGAGCTACGCTCGCAGTGGCCAAGTTATGCGGTATTGAGGACAATAGAGCAACTACACCAAACGATAAAATGCATTCATTAGGGCTTACATTAAGGCCTTGGATCCTCTGAAGGAAAGCATGAGAGTTGTTGATGCTGTAATGCCATCCATTCGTACGGAGCCGAACCCCCAGCAGCTGTATCACGCGGCGGTAGAATGTCAATAAAACACTGCCTGGGACTTTACCTATGACTTGAGTACGGTATAATACACTGCCATAAACATGTTTATATACTAATCGTTACCTCGCACATTAAACATGCCTTAATTGATGAAATAGCAATAAGCAATGATGAAAACACATTTAAGTGAACATTTAAAATGCTTATTGGAAACACTATTTTGTTTGTACACACTATCTTTTTAATCCTTCGAGCATTAGTTTTATACATTGCAATATGTCCAGCCATGTGTTTCGAGACCGTTTTGCCCCTAATCCATGCAAGTTCAGTCTTGCCTTGTTTAGATGCAGTTAATTCGTCGACAAAATTCTGCATGATCTCATTGATAAAAACTTTGTAGATTCCGCTGTTGACCCACCAGCCAGTGATTGGCACATGCGACCGTAAACATACTAGTTTGTATATATCAAAACATGATTTTTCATGTCAGATCTAAGTGCATTTCTTGGAGATGACGAGTTTGTTGAATTATAGAGCGTTCATAAAATGTGATCGATTACTTTCTAATTTTCCATGTATTCAACCGATTGCGGAAAAGTTAGGTTTCTTGATATGCATTTATCAAAACACTCACAGTACCACGTTTTGAAAAACCATTTACCGAAGCGATGAGTAGGAAAACGTTTGTTTTATGTGGGATTACTGTGCAGGTTAAGTTTGAAGAACCACACAGTGTCAAGGCTTGCTTCCAAAAAAAATGAATTTTCAAAACCAAATTCAGGGAAGAGTATCTTTTCTACTAATCTAAGTTCTTGCTGACCGAGTTGCCTATTTTTAAAAAAACTTCATCATTCATTATGTTGGCGAATTTTCACATATTTCCTTATTATACACGGCCAAATCCATGGGAAAAGCGATATTTCTGAGTGTCTTCTCACATTTGCAAAGGCGATTAATGCTTTTTCTACCGCAAACAAAAGAATTTACAGATCTCATTATACTGGTGCTATTTTGTCTTATGAATTTACATAAAACTAAACCATAATGTTTCTCTCCTTTCGATTTTAAATCACGTATAAGTAAAAACTACACCGAACAGACTAAACCCTTTGACCATTGCAAAACTTTGTTTGGGCAGATGATGACAGTTCTTTTGTCAGTTTATCATAGCGTTTTTGGAAGTAGCAAGATGGTACCGGTACTTATAAGTAAGGAATTGCCGTCGGGTGATATTGCTGCATAGTAAGGGATGAAGCTCATATATTTTGAATTAAATGTTTAAAGTTCGGCATAACGTCCAGGTTTTTTAAATACTCTATGTGGTCGCAAGGTGGTTAACATGACACTAATTTGAAAGAAAAACACGCTTGGATGTGCAATGGATGTCTATTAACAAAGAAAACCGATGCAAAGAGGACAACGTAGATTTTTGCTGAAATCTTTAAACATATCAACTTTCAAAATTGCGCAAACATTATGCAGGATAATGGGGATTTTCGAAAAGGATAAAGAAAGTGGGCAATATGTGTAACATTTTAGATGTTCTAAATATCTTTTTATTTGCCGTCACTACGTTTCGTGTAGTAAATTGCATACTATACGCATATCTAAAACGTAGACCACATTTTAAAAACTTACTATCACCTCAGAAATAACGGTCGTAATTTTCCACTTGTTTTAAACTTAATTTTGACAATCTTCTTAATTTATGATCTTTAAAGTATCCTGAAATATCCCCTCTGAAGGCAGTCCTCACTGTCAATCGTGATAATAAATTTTACTGCGCCTGACAACGATCTTTCACCCAAGAAAAACCAGCACCTAAGAACCGTTTTATTTACTCAATCGCAAATCTGAATTTTAACGTTAATAAATTATTATCAGCTCCATTTTAAAGCAATTCCTGATAATAAGATAAGCTATTTGCGAGGTTTGCATAATCAGATCGGTCGTATTTGGAAAACTACTAATTTGGTGCATATGCCTTATTCCCAGAGGTAGTTTTTACATTTTTTTATGCACAGCTAGAACAATTCCTTAACGCGTACATGAGAAAATACTCGCGAAACAATCCCAAAGACGTTAATATAATAAAGCTATCTCGCAGTCCAAAAGTTTTGTTTCTATGCAAGTCCACGGTAAACTTAAGGTTGGTGAATACAACTCGATCAGTAAAAGTTGGCAAACACAACTTTTAAAATTAAATCGACCGCTAACCTAATACCTTGTTGTGGAATCGTACGCAAAAGCGCCTGTTTAACATCAAATCGCATAATACTTTTGTGGTATTTCGTTCTGCATGTCCTACAGCAAACTTCCTACGATTTTTTTAAAATACAATACATTTTAGCATTGTAACTTTTATTCGTCGTATACTGAGTAACATCATTTAACTGGATTCTTTTTCTCTTCAGATTTTAAAGGGCTTTTCTGAGCTTAATTTGAAATACGATTCCGTTATGCTCGAACAGGTGCTATGTCTTTGCAGTGCCTTCCCTTGTCAATTTGCATGGAGTATAAAGTGCAAAAAGGGTTTCGCGCAGTGGTTAGAGGAATTGCAATGATCCAGATTGAACTTTCCACTAAAGTTTCAACTGTATGAGTATACGTTAAATAAACTATAAATTGTCGTCCTTGCTGCAAAAGGAATCGGATTTCACTTTTCCTCAGCCTGAACGAAACATATCGTTAAGCGGATTTGCAGGCCAGCATGCTAAGTAAAGATGTGCTAACGCTTTTATGTAGATCTGAATTCTGCAAAACAGATAGGTGAATAATTTAAATTATCTGTACCAAAAAATACCTCAGAATGTGCAAACTAATGCCACGCCGTTATTTATATACTTTTACTTGGACACTGGGAGGAGCGAGTCGGGATGTTATATTAAAATCATTATATTTTTGCCCAAAACGTCACTGCAAACATAAAGGCAGACAATATTTTTCAACGACAGCGTAAACCTCGCATTATAATATTCAACACTAAATTCTAACCTTCGGCGTGGTCGGTGGATGCCTGAACCGGATACCATTTCAACTGCAAAATCCTCAGAAAAAAAACATCTGAGCAGTATTACTGGAGACTTAGTGGCCTCTGATCAAGAACGCCGGACTTCAGGTTCTAATCTTGATTTACGTCAATGGTATTAAGATATATTTATGTATATATTGCTGAGGCAGTCTATTGGCAAACACTGCAGAGAATGGAATAGCCACATCTAGGTTATTAGCAGGTATCCGTCAGCCTTACTAAACCTCAGATTTGGAGAAAATTAACACTCCAATCCGTAAGCTAGGTTACAAATCAAACGTTCTAACCACCGAACGCGCATTAGAGTCTCAGGATTTGAAATTATGGGTTGCAGCCATTTCAGTCAACCTTCAGGGCTCTAGATCGGGCATAAAGCACGACGGAACGAGTATGCCTCATAATGCAAACGTGAGCGCTGTCTACCACAAAAACCCATGCTTGAACAAAACATTTCCCTGATGGGAAGAAAGGTCTTTGACGTCTCAGGATTCCAAAATATCTGCTTCCATACCCAACGCTGGATAAGGCAAATGAACAATTTTATTATTTTTAAGGTAAAAGAGCTGAATTCTTAGTCCTGTCTGGTAAAATGAAAATTGTGTTGCCATCTGTTCTCTGCAACCAAAGGCGAGATTCAACCTGAGACATTAATAGATGACGTCCTTTCAATTTTTTAGTGGGCAAATGTATAGTATTTGTGCTGGTTTGGAAAATACCAACTTTGATTTCGACAAATTCCTCAGCATTTTTAAATGCCTACTTTACTGCCAGACGAATGCATTCCATCTACTATCACCGCGAGTAATTTTTTACTATCTGGCTGCCTCCATACCTGATTCTACACGGCGTTGAATAAGGCAAATGAAACATTTCCTTATTTTTAACGTAAGAGAGCTTATTTATCAGTTCTGTCTGGTAAAATGGAAATGGTGTTGCCATCTCTTCTGTGAAACCAAAGACGGGAATCAGCATTAAACCTTGTTAGATGATGTCTTTTCGATTGTTCCTAAATAACTACGTGGACACCAAATTTTAGCCAGCGCATCCGTATATCAAGAACGTTTTGGAAGCTGTCGGGCGCCTTCTCGCACAACTTGGGGTTGGAGTTGCACACAGACTGGAGGCAACCATTAGGCGTCAGTTAATGAAACCGAAAGACCCACTGCCACGGAAAGAAACGTCTGGAACCGTTTATCCGATCTGATGCAGTTGCAGACAAAGCAACTACATAGGAGAAACCGGAAGACAGCCCGAACGAGAATGGCCGAACACGATGCGGTGGTGTGGAGAAATGACGCCAAATCTCAAGTTGC
>CACRXP010001396.1:11791-31986 GCA_902702965.1 Spirometra erinaceieuropaei | reverse complement strand
AAAAGAGTCATTGGGGTACACAGCGCAGTGTTCGTGAGCAATCAGGCGGTTAGGCACTGAAGGGATCATAACAGACAAAGGCATATTTTCGATTATTCATTCTCAGCAGAATGCAACTGAACAGCAAAAGGTAGGAGGCGATCAGAAAGGGGTGCGGTAGTGAGAGGATTTTTTAACGTGCCTGGAATGCTAACAAAGCTAAGTTCAAATTAAGAGCGCAATACAGCAACCAGTATAAGGTTGTAGAGGGACAACCCACGCGTGCCTTTGGGAATTGAAAGACCAAGGTGTACACAGTCGACAAAACCTGAATCCTCCTAAACTCACGTGCGCAAACGTCCTGAGGCTTGGTAGTAGCGCAAAATACTGCTCTTCTTTAGCCGATGACAACAAATTCTTGCAGTTTGTCCATGCGCTCAATCGATATATGTCTATCTGGCTCAGTTAGGTTGGTTCGATGGAAAGCGACTTACGGGACACTTTTGACTGCGTAACCTTCTAAATAAATGAAAATCAGGAAGGAAAACATTCCCATCCCTAGGTGTCTCGTGTCAGCCCGCGGACGAAACAGAACCTTTACGTTAAGAGACGGATAAATGGGGTTCTACATATTATGTGTTGCCTAAAGGTCTAGAGGTCCTACTTCTTCGTTCTAGACATAGTCTTCACTGCGGAAGTAGTGGATACGTCATCGGATGAAATTCAGCCACAAAGGAATGTGAGGCACGCCTCTATGGACAAGCCCGAGGTGAATCAGTTTTATTGAATTAGAGGGCTCCTTTATTTGTAGACCTAATAGTATTTGCATATTTATATCGTAGCAGACGGAAACCTAATTTGATAAGCACTTCCCTCCAAGGGTCAGTCGAAAACGTCCAAAGTTAAATTTTGCTGCGTTATGTGTAAATATATGTGTCTGACAGAGTCCCCCAAGCGTAGGAGATGCGCTGGACCAACGCGGTGGTCATATCGGATTCTGGCAGGCGTTATCGGATTACGCACCATAACAAATGTCAACGTTTCGGGTTGTACGATGGCAAATCCAGTTGTTGGCTGACGTCGTGCACATCGAGACTTCTGCCGCCTGTTGTAGTTGGTTAAAATCCTAGTCATTTGCTATTTAGACCAGAGGGTTTGGGGTGGAGCACGAAGGTACAGTCTCGACCGTGACATCTACCTGCGTCCTTCCCCGCCTCCGGTCTTCTTGACTATGTTTTGACGCCGGCTGCAGGTGGGGGAAGGAAGAGTGTGGTAGATGCTGCGCAATTCTACTATCACTATGAACTAATTAACGCGAAAGTAACCGTGCCTGCTTCATCGTGCTATGGAGCACACGGTGGACATCGTCGGATGCAACATTCAAACTACCGTGCGTTAAAATGAGAGAGTTTTTGCTTATATAACTTTCTTATAAGTTAAACACCGATCGAAACGGCAGTTATGGGGTGAATTCTGCAACGAAACATGAATAAAACAATGTCAAAAGTCCGGAACTGTTGTTCCACTGAGCTGAAACAAAGCATAATCTTCTGGCAAATCACCAGAGATAGAAGAACGTGCTCTGAAGATACGTCTAAAAATCATTTTCTTGCGGACGGCCTTGCAAGAAACTGTAAAAACTTTACAAGAATATGCAGGCAAGACGTCTGTGGTAAAGGACCTTGACGACGAAAAAGGGACGGAAATATCTCCTAAAATGCTGTCTCCAGGAGAAAGTGCTTTCCGTAGATGTAAAGATATATAGACGTTGCTATTGCATACATGTTCACTAGAGTCACGACAAGTTGGTTTTTTCTCGTTGACTCATATTTTGCACTAAGATATGAGGAGGAAATGCCATCTCAGACTCCCCCCCCCCCTAATTTGCATATGCAAATCAATTTTAAATGTGGTTTATTACATTCCCAACGCGCCTCCCACCAATGTGAGTTCGGAAACGCCATCCTGCTACTTCGTTCAACTTGAGCACAAAAACGCCCATCGCCCGCCGTCTACGGACACGTCTTCATACCATCGATTCCTCAGCAGATGACAAGAGGGTCTTTTGAGCAATTAGCTAGACACAATCTGGACGCTATGAATTCTTACTTCAACTGACTTAGGATGGCTAAAGGCATCCAAAAAATTTCTCTAACGAGATCGACTTACGCTTGAAAACGTATTTCTATCCCACCTCCATAGTATTATTCCACGCTCCATCGAGAAGGTGCAAGGACGTTTTACTGATTCAATGTTCCCGCTTCCTGAACTCAGACATGGATTACAATTTTTTTTTCTTTCCTAATTGGCATGTCTATACAACCAACCAAGCCTCTCCTCCCTTTATTTCAGTTCGCCTGTACTCAGTGAGTATTTTTGCGTGTTACTTGCGTCATCAACGGGCCATACATGGACATTTTACACACCCACTAGTCGACAAGGTCCTGATGATAATTCCCAGTGTGCTCAGGTAACATCGCGCAAATCACAGAGTGGGTTTTAACATTTCGTGAGACTGTCGACCCACGTGAGGCGTCGTGATTATTTACTCACCTACGTCATCTGTGAGCCATACGACATCAATCTTTGTCCAAATCACTTTATGCATTTTCTGCATGGTATATTGCCTGGCTTATAAGGCAACGTGTATATTCTGGTGAAGACTGAAGTTATGTGGTCGCAACGTGAACGCAGTAGAGATTTGTCAATGAAATTTTTTGTTGAGACGCATACCTGTCATGTTATCAATTCATCTATTCTGCTCTGATGGCAGCATAATGTCAAGTCGGTCGGCGGCTGTTGTTTACTCAATGGTTGGCAGAATAAGACATCTCGTATTTGTCTGTGTGTGTGTGTGTGTGTGCCGAACTCAAATATATGTTGGGAACACCGCAAGCTGTCGTCAACTCGAACATTTGCCGGAGTGGGAATGCCGTGTCGTCTGCATCAAGCAGGCGCCATTGCATCCGGACAGGCAGTCCCTAGAAGGAAGGAGTTGTCCCGTCGTTGTCATACATCTTTTGCTTGTTTTCGTCTGGGAGAAGCGATAAGACTGTCTTGATATGGAACTTACCAAGGCACTGTATGCGTGTGATGGAGAGTTTTCTGGAGGTTATTTTAGTCAGCATTCCTAAGCCAAGGTGGATTTTAATAATGCTGCTTTGTGCTCAAATACGAAAAAACTGTCGTTATAGGTGTAATGTAAGAAGAACGGTATGGCAAAAAACGTTTTCATGATGGACGAAATGCAGAAAAATTTCCTGATAGCCTCCGATTTGCCTTCTTCGTGTCCCCTCGAACGCTGTTAGCATACATGCCTAAACGGCAGGTATTGTAAGATCATCTTAAGTGTCCTTTGTTTTCGCTCGTTTGTTGAGATTAGACCTTATTTTTAGGAAATTTTGGTCAGCATTTGCACATACGCATTGCTCCATGAATAGATCAAATTGTATGAACCGCTTGACGAAAATATCATTCTAATTAATTCAGTATATTTTGGATGGATTCTATATTCAGTTTCTACCTGGATCATTCTGCGACTTTAGTTTATGCGTAGAGGTTAATCAAGCATTTTAAATCATCTGCAAACTGCGAGTCAAATCTCCTAATGTCTATGTCAACAAAACTTTGCAATAATAAAAACGATGGCCTCAATCTTGGCAAACCCAATTCCAATTCTTAAGGGTGCTGCTTACGGCTGGCTTGGCCAAAAGCAACACACTCCTGTTCATATCCTACTATACACAATACAGTTAAGAAACGCAACCACATCCCACCGACACCGCTTTTCCCTTCCTCGTCCTCCGAAATCAATCTCAGTCCCTGGGGCGTTCCAGTCATGTAGTCTCTCGCGCGTCCCCCCCCCCCGACGTCTGTTTTCCACCTTTTCCTACATTTCGGCTACGCAAAATATTGCTCAGTCCTCATAATGTCTAGTCGATAACCTGTTCTTTCAGTTTTTTCACATTTAGTTCTCTCATATTTGAGCGTACTGCATTTATCGCCTGCATTCAGCCTGAGGAACGTCCTCGATTTTGCTGGTGGGCATGATTCCAGTTTGCTGTCGGTTCCTATTGGTCATTTCGCAAAGTGTCTTTTCGCCCGCCGGAGATATATATTGACCCGATTCAGTCGTCATGTTCACTTTTCTAGGTGAAATAAGACATTTACCGTAAAGTCTGCTCTAATTTGTGATTTTTCATTTCAGCTCATCTCTCCGCCGCAAGAAATGGGACACATAGCATCGAAAGGGGAATTCCCGGAGGTAGTCGCGGAGAAGGAGACACGATCTCTGGAACAAGTGCTTCATTAACCTGATGTTTCGGGTTCTCCCTCGAGTCCGTCATCAGAGGCGGAGTCACATACGGGTAGTGAATTGCCTAGGGCTTGGAATATTTAGAGGATGCAGTTACTAAGCCGCTATCACAGTTGGCAGCTCCCGAGGGCATCAGAGCTCGGCTGCCAGGGTGTTGGGCACAATAACAACCTGCATGCAAGCAGTCAAGCGATTACCACGCCAACCGTTTGCTGACAATGTGTAATGGAAAGGGCGCAGGGAGTGCCATTGTCGGAGATCTCGTTTGCGCGTGTTCCTTATGTCCGCACCCCTAAATTCATAAGCGTTTGAAGCATTCTCTCATATTCGAGCGCATTAGGTCTAGCTTCCGCAGTTAGCCTCTGGACAGTCCACAAATCCGCTGTGGGACATGATATGCCTGTTCTATTGCACAGAGCGTATTTTGCGCGCTTGAGAGAATATAGACCCCCGTCAGGCGTCATAAGCACTTTCTAGGAACGCACTGCTGCGGCTACTAGATTTCGCTGTTCCTCATCTTCAACCAGGACACTTCCTGTATATTCTGCCCTAGCGTACTATTTATCGGTGATCACATTGTTCCGCCCTGTATGAATATCCCACCGACACTCTTCCTTTGTCCCCTGACTTCGGAAACTGATCATCTTCCCTTCAGCGTTCTTATTTGGTATGTTTAGTCAACGCTCCAATCCCTCCCTCACACTCCGCTTTTGTCTGCACTACTGTTACATGCGATATTGCACAGGCGGCGACCTGTTTTTCCGTCAATTCACTTTCAGTTCTCTCATATTCAGTCGTGTTGCTTTCATCTTCACCATGCAGTCTGTGGGCAGTTCCCGAATGCGTAGGTGGACATGATGCCAGCGTGATTCACATAGAAACGTCAGGATCCTTCTGCAAATTTCACGAAGCACATGCTTGTGCGCCCCCGTGAGAATGCTGACTCCCTGTCAAAGGTCGTCCTGATCACTATCCTGGGAATGCCATGCATCGGCACCTGGACCCTGGCTTCCCCCGCGTTCATCTAGCGCATTTGTCGTATAGTCTGCTTTAGTGTGGGATTCTTCAGTGTAACCCATCCCTCAGCCACCAGGAGTTGGGCACAGCAACGACCTGTATGTTCACAAGGACGCTGAATTGCGCAGCATCCACCTGTCTGAACATTCCCGCGCCCACCGCACTCCGACGACAGTAAAGATGATGGGTAATTGGAGTAGGCTCGGTGAGTGTCATCGTCGGTCAGCTCGTTTGCAACTACACTAAAGAATCCCACTCTAGAGCAGACTATACGGCAAATGTGCTACCAGCGTCCAGTTGCCGATGCATGGCTTTCCCAGGATGGTGATCACGACGACCTTTGACAGCGGTCCCATTCTCACGGGTGCGAACAAACATGCACTTTGTAAAATGTGTAATGGGCTCTTGGCGTTTCTATGTATAGCAAGCTGGTATCATGTCCATCAGCCGATGCGTGGACAGCCTACAGGCTGTTTAAGGGGAATAAAGCAAGCAATATGAGATAAACAAAGAACAATAGACGGATACGCGATTTCTCATCATGGTGGCTGTGCAATATGGCCTGTAGCAGTAGTGCAGACAAACGCGGACTTAGAGGGAGGGAATGGAGGTGAGGCTTAACATACCAAACAAACACGCTAAAGGGACAGCAATCAAATTTTGACCTCGGGCATGTGGAGCAACGGTTTCATTGTGATGTTCATGTAGAGGCGGAACAATAAGGTTCACCAATAAATCCTACATTAGAGCGGACTATACAGTAAATGTCCTTAATGAAGCGGAAGAACAGCGGAGTCTGGTCACCGAAGCATGGCGTGCCTAGGGCAGCGTAATTACGTGTTACAAGGATCTATCCTCTCTCAGACGCACGAGAACACGCTTTGTGAAATGTGTATTTGGAGAGGGATATCAGGTCCATTAGTGGATTTTTGGTCCGTCTAGAAGCTATCTGCCGGGTACAGACTTAATAGGCTCGAATAAGCGAGAATTGTATGACAAAAGACCAGAAAGCAGGTTTTCGACTTGACTAAATGAGGCCTCTGCAATAGGTTGCGTAGCGGTTATGTAGAAAGAGACCGAAAACAGGCAAATACGCGACACACGACAGCGACTAGATGATTTGCTCACCCCGTAAAGCAAGAAATTTAAAGGGATTACGATCACTTTCTGAGAGCAGCAAACGTATGAACGATATCAGTGGGATGCGGTTGTGTTTCGCAGCTGTATTTCGCAAAGTAGGGCGTTTGTCGAAATATGTGGCGTTTGGTCAAGCGGGGAGCATTGGGTAGCTTTGACGAACCCCTTCTGACGTACATGATACTTGCTTGGTCAATATCACTACCAAGGATTTTGTTATTGCAATAATTCACTGGCGTGAACCTTTGAAGTGCCTGACTCACCTTGCCGAAGATTCGGAAAGTGGGTTTAACCTCTATCCTAGGATCAGTGTTAAGAAGAGGATTCTGGAATTTACTGGGTATAAACCCCACCCTAGTGTTGTTGAGTTAACTGGAATGCTGTTTGTACACTTACTTTGGAATTCGCTTAGTAGTTCAACCAACTCATGGCAAAATACTCATATGAACATGCTGATCAACCAGAATTGTGTTGCAGACTGACTAGATTTACAACACTTCTTAAGTAGTATTTCCAGAACGAAAGCGCATTTCGAAATTTCAATTGATATTTCATGAGTAATCCCGCCTACTGAACGAGACAGTTTTAATTCCGTAAGATTTCGGCTCCGAAAACCCTTGGACGCAGGCATAGGAAGCACCAGAAAACTGACTGTCTCCGCCTCCACTCTAACTACCCTCCGTCTTTGCGTTTTACTGTCATCGAAATAAGGGGGGCGCGGGGATGCCCAGACAGGTGGATGCTGCGCAATTCTGCGCCGCTGTGAACAGCCCGAAAGCATGTCGTTGCTGCGCCTAACTCCTGGTGGCCGAGGGATGGGCTACACTGATAAATCCCACATTGAAGTAGACTATACGGTAAATGTGCTACTTGAACGGGAGTGAAACCAGCGTCCAGGTGCCGATGCCTAGCATTCCCAGGACACTGATCACGACTACCTGTGACAGGGGTCGGCATTCTCAAAGATGCGCACAAAAATGCGCTTTGCGAAATGTTCAATACGATCCTAACGTTTCTATGTATAGCAAGCCAGCGTCACGTCCACCTGCGGATTCGTGAACTGCCCACAGGCTGTCTTGTGAAGATGAAAGCAATACTATCGTATATGAGAGAACGGAATATGCTTAGAAGGAAAAAAACAGGTCTCTGCCTGTGCCGCCGGTGGTTAATTGCGCTTATCCAAGTTTGTCTCTGATGATGGATTCGAGTAAGAATACGAAACGTCAGGTCGATAAAGAACTTGTTCCAGCGATCGCGTCTGCTTCTCCGCGACTACTTCCTGAAAATTCGTCTCTTTGCTTTTATATGTCTAAATTGATGGGCCGGAGAGATGCGCTGCACTGAAAAATCACAAATTAGGGCAGACTATACAGTAAATATCTTGGGCAGAATCGTATTACCGGCAAAGACAAGGGAGACTGGAATGGCCATTTCTGGCTTATTAGCCGTCGTCAGCCAGCCATACCCAAGCCCGAAGTGTGGAACACCGGAGCCTCGTAACCCGATCGAAAACCGACAAGGCAACGGGCTCGTGGCCCGGTGGGTTGAGGCGTGGACTTCTAAACCAACAGGTCGCGAGTTCGAGGGTCGGGTGTTCCACACTTTGGGCTTGGGTATGGCTGGCTGACGACGGCTAATGGGCCAGAAATGGCCGTTCCAGTCTCCCTTGTCTTTGTCGGTAATACTATTCTGCCAATATATCATGCGTCGCTGTGCGCCTGCTGGTTGGGCTCGAGATGGAGCCCTTAAGGTACAGCGGAACGAGTGAGTTCCTTATGGACGATCGGTGAGCGCCTCCTACCATTGTAAATATCTTATTTTACCTAGAAAAGTGAGCATGACGCCTGACAACGGTCAACATATATCTCGGGTGGGCGAAAAGACACTTTGCGAAATGACCAATAGGAACCGACAGCAAACTGGAATCATGCTTCCCAGCGAAATCGAGGACGTTTCTCAGGCTGCATGCAGGCGATAAATGCAGTACGCCCATATATAAGAAAATTAAATGTGAAAAAAAAACTGAAAGAACAGGTTTTCGACTAGAAATCATGAAGATTGAGCAGTATTTTGCGTAGCCGAAATGTAGAAGAAGGTGGAAAACAAGCGTCGATGGGTGACGCGCGAGCGACTAAACGACTGGCTCATCATGCCAAGCAGGAACGCCCGGCTGCCCAAATTTCGATTTATTGCGTTCCGTAAGGCCTAATTTAATGCCTCCTTTTGTAATTGTACATCTTCGTTTAAAATGTAGTATTAACGCATTGGAAAATCTTTCAGAGGTGTAACTGATTGGTCGTGGATAAATTGCTACCGGAAATTTACCGGTAATACCGACTGCAGTCTCCCTTTCCTGAGAACGTTGAAAAAGAGTGGTAATTTTTAAATAAATCGAGATGACATTTAGTTTAGGAAGTATTGAGATGCTTTTCTGTGGCCTATCGTTGGGAAAAAACGACAGGAAATTAGCAATTTAATGCGCTACTGCCTGGCAGTGTGCAGGGGAAATACACGTGGTTAGTTAACTGCATGGCGCAGCGTCTGCGACTCCCGTTTAAGCAGCCCGTCAGAGATGACAAAGAACATAAGTTGATTAACCTTAATTTCAGGGGATCTGCTGGCCAACAATAAACGTGTATCGCCGAAGAATCTTTTCTTATTTCGTAATCCACTATCTTGGTGGAATGCAAGGCTCAGTTTTACTTAATTGTTCAACTGAAGAAACAAGTGTCTGGACTTGTAACCATAAATGTTGCCGGAAATATACTGAACCATTTACTATTTGCATTGTAAGTCTTCATCCATAAACTTGACGTCACAGAAGAACAAACCCCGCGCCTTGTATCCTCTCATCTGACTCTTTCTCATGAGTGTTGTCGAAATAACTGTGCATTCGAGGTAAGTTCTTAATTATTAGTCAGTCGTACTTGGATGCGCTGGTGTGGGATGGACTGCAGGAGGTAGCCCTTTCGACTGACAATTCCGCTCAAAATTTCGCCAAAGGGCATTAAGCATCAAAGCAAGGGGGCGCACTTCTCCTGAACCGTATCGTTCAGTGCTTCCAAACATTCAATATTTTTATCAAAACCTACTCTAGAATGAATAGGAAAATTCCACTTAGCAGACACTGTTGAAGTCCGCTGGGCTTTTTTATTTTTCCGCACACCGATGTCCGAACTCAATTCAGTTGAAACGTTAGAAAAATACTTAAGTGGGAATTTGGGCCGAAGTTCAACAACCTCAACGCCTAAATGGCAATCATTCGGATACAAATATTGTTCTATTAGTCATACCCCACGCATGCGTACTAACAAAAGTCCAACTCTATGCTCCTAGATCGCACAAAACTCTCTGAAAAAAGTAAAAGTTCGAAAGCTAAAATAAGCTAAAGTGCAGACCAGAAAGTCCACGGGAGTCGTTTTTCGCCATTGTGTCAGGTGATTACAATAGTTGGCAGAACATTCCTCGAGGTTTGTGGTAGGAGCACGGCAGACTACTGATTGCACCAATTTTTGATCATCATCTCTTCTGAATGGCATTCCTTAGCGTCTTCTTTCACGCGAGCTCAGCATAAATTTATCTGTCCACGGCCGGTAGCGAAAAAGTGAGTGCTCTATCCCAAGTGGCGTGCTTCAAATAAAGCTGTAAAATCGGTTAATTATGCGGCACCCGAAGCCAGGGTCGGGTAACAGAAAAAAGGTTTCATCTTCAACATTTGAACTGTACGACCATGGAGCCAACTGCAAATATTCACAAGACGTTTTCTTTCGACGCATCCTCACTATCAGCTTTTGTAAAAAAATTAACAGATTTTGGACAAGTATAATGATCCAAAATACGCTTTTATATACCCTTTTCCAAATTTGGCCTATGTGCTTTAGGTTCGTTTTCTTGCAATTTAAAGGCTTACTTAACTCAGACTGGCACAAATCAATCAAAACCTTGCTGATTACGAAATCTAACCGAATTCCTGTCAGTACTAAAAAGCCCTCATAGTTATGAAAAGTTCTCTATATTACTGTTATATCTGGGTATCCTTGTGATTGCACAGAGATAAACATGTAGTTAACAGAAATGAACATATATGAATAATCTCACATCCTTTAATGAAGTTACATGCAGACAGATATGGGGACTTCTTGACTTCTATCTAAGTCAGAATGTTAATATTGTGAGCCGTCGCGTCGTCCGGCGGGGCCTCGTAGCTCAGGTTGTTAGAGCGTTGGCTGATCTAAAGCCTTCGCCCTTACTGTGTGGGTTCGAATCCCACCGAGGCGCCGAGTTTTTCACAGTTGGGTCAATATGAATGGAATATTGTGAGTAACAAGGAAGACTGGAATGGCCATTTCTGGCTCATTAGCCGTCGACCGCCAGTCCTTTCCAACCTCCAAATGCGAAACACTTGCGGTTCGATACCGCGACCTGTTAGTTAGAAGCTCAACACCTCTGACTACTGAGTTATGGGCTCGTTTTCCTGTCGGTAGCAATCGGGAATGTGCCATGATGGAGGGGCGTTCACTGATCGTGGAACGGAAATCACTCGTGGGCTCTCTCCAGAGCCCAAACAACAGCCGCAAAGCGGCGCAGAATATAAGCAGACATAGACATATAAGCAGATATAGACAAGAGAGATCGGAATGGCCATTTCAGGCTTATTAGCTGTCGTCAGCCAGTCATACCCAAACCCGGCAGCTAATAAGCCAGAAATGCCCATTCCAGTCTCCATAGTCTTTGTCGGTAATACCTGCTGGTTAGGCTTAAAAAGGAGCCCGTAAGGTATAACGGGACGACTGACTTCCGTAGAAACGATAAGCGAGCGCCCCTCTATCAGTTTATCCTATTTTTTTACTGTATACAGCGTCTGACCACATATACACGAACACCAGCCATCACTACTTTCCTGAAGGGCGGGTGAGGCGACTACTTACCGCAACCGGTCCTCTAAAATAAAACTCCAAGTACAGGACTTATGTAGTCCAAGTTCGGGGAGTTTAGCCTGTATAATATGAGTAGCAGTTGCGGCAACACTTACTGCACAAGTGTGAACACATGTGTTTAACTGGCATATAAGCGGCAAGGCTTAATTGCACCATGTAGCTTTACGAGTCTGGGCAACACCAACTTACGCGGTTGCGCCAATGCATGCTGGTGCCATTGGATCATGTAGGGGAGTCAAGTCGCAGCTTTTCTGCCTTTTCCTTCCGTCATCCGCAGAAGAGTACGGCGGCAGTAATTCAGTCACTTTAGGCCAACAGATCTTGGCGAAATTACCACACACAAACCCTTCCTTGCAGCAAATGTTGACCTCTTTCTGGGATGGCCTAAAATAGCTCCACCTTCGTGCTCTCGAGTAGTCCTTCCAGTAGCGATTTAGTTTCGTTCATTTCATTTTCAGCGTTTCAGTGTTTAGTTGTCTCCTTACAGTTGCCCCTTGGTATGCACAGCGCCATATGCATACAGAAAACATCTGCATATCAAGGTAACTATTCTATCATTCAGGTAGGTTTTCTCCATAGATGTGTTTTCAGTATCATATTGCGAAAAACTTGAAGAAATATTTTCCCGGAATGAATTTAAAGCAAGCAAGGACAGCAGAATTTAATGGTACCACAAAATTTCGCGACCGCTTCTCAACTGCTGCCGGTCGTTACATAACAGAAAAACAAGTGAGACAGGTACAAAGGTTTGAAGATCGACAGAGAAAATCGATGTAAAACAGCAAGGTCAACGTGTACTGCCGTTTAAGAGGCCCGTCAAAGATGACAGAGAACTTGACTTGCTCGATCCTCCTAAAAGGTGGTAAGGATTACAAAATTACTAACTGATTAACCTTACCTTCAGGGGGCCTGCTGGCCAACAATAAACGCGTTCCGCCGAAAAATATTTTCCAGTTTCGTAATCCACTATCTTGGCGGAATGTAAGGCTCAGTTTTAATTAATTGTGCAAATGAAGAAACAAGTGTCTGGACTTCTAACCACAACTTCTGCCGAAAATACACTGAACCATCCAGTATTTGCATTCTTAGTCTTCATCCATAAAGTTGACGTCACAAAAGAACAAACCCCGCGCCTTGTATCCTCTCATCTGACTCTTTCTCATGAGTGTTGTCGAAATAACTTTGCATTCGAGGTAAGTTTTTAATTATTAGTCAGTCGTACTTGAATGCGCTCGTGTGGGATGGACTGCAGAAGGTACCCGCGGCGATTGAGATGCGCTATTGAAAGAACTTACAACTCAGCAGAACTCATCTTCTACAGTTCTACTAAGGCTATCGAAGTTCCACGCGCGAAGGATGCCTTGCCATTGCACGCCACGTCAAATTGTGTTTATGGATTTACATGTACTTGTGGATGCAAGTACATTGGGCGAACGCAAAGGCAACTGGCAGCCAGAGCAGGTGAGCACCTGCCTAAATGGCTTCTAAAGCAGGAAAACAAGACTCCACGGTCTTCCATTACAAAATATCTCCCTGATAGTGGCCATTCGGTTGACCCTAAGACGTCCTTTCGAGTATTAGTTCGAGCACGAACTGCTCGGTTATTGCGCTACCTGGAGGCAGCCTATATACGGCGGGAGAAACCCGACCTATGTAAACAGTTAGACCACGTGGTCAACCTCAGCTTGCCCTGGTAGACCCGAGCCCCTTTTTGAGTTTCGAAATCCCTCGGCATGCTTAGTTCCCCATTTTCATTCCTATGTTGCATTTTGAAGTTACCATTTTATCGATTAGTCTACGCGCAGTACACGTTGACCTTGCTGTTTTACATCGATTTTCTCTGTCGAAATTCAAACCTTTGTACCTTTCTCACTTTTTATTTCTGTTATGCAACGACCGGCAGCAGTTGAGAAGCGGTCGCGAAATTTTGTGGTACCATTAAATTCTGCTGTCATTGCTTGCTTTAAATATTGTGAAAATGCATTTCGCACGGATTTTAGGTAGAAAAAGTGCCACAAGGCGTACAAATGATTCAAATGCCACTTCAATGCTCCGAGTGATTTAGAGACTGTACTCAGGAAGTAACGACAACCAAAAGGCGCGACTGTTTAGTGAAAAACTATGCCTTTCGTCACTAATCAGAGTTTCGCAGAGTGTATTGGTTGTAATGGTGCATATTATGTAAATCTTAATTTCTATTTTTCTGATGAGATTTTCTCTTCATATTTGCGCATATGTCTTTTGCAAACATACATTTGAATTTTCAGTCAATTCACTTAAAGCTGAAGTTTCAGTTAATCGTTGATTTAAGGGAGATTTACCGTTGGCAACTCTTGTGCACGTTTTTTATCCCGAGCTGGTGTTAACCATGTTAATATGCTCCGTGGATGGCCTTCGTGCTGGCCTTCGTTTTGTGTCTTTTTAATATCTTAAATCGGATGCATTGAATAAGCATGAAAAAGAAGGAAAAATAAACTTTATATTGAAGTATGGATCCAAATGGATGGCACCGGAAAATCCTAAATCCAACATGTCGACGTAAATTGTAACTGCGGGCATCAGGAACAACCGCTGGTGACGTCCGTGGCGATTTTACGGGAGATTTTAATTCGTCTAAATCGTTGCTTACATGATGCGCAGATGACCTCACAGTAATAGCTCAAACGAACAATGGGGAAAAAGTCAGTTTACATATAATAAAATAGGTCAACTAGTTTTTAATTACGAAAACTCCAGTGTTAATCGAAAACAAAAACGCGGATTTTTAAACCTCCCTCCCCTTTACATGCCTTTTTGCACACCATGACATGGCTTTCTAAGCAAATGGAGTAGAGCCTATTGGAAAACTTTTATGTCACAGGAGAGACATTTTTAAGCAAGTAGGGTGAAATTAATTTGAAATTAAAAATGCAGTCTATATCGTGTCAGAAAAAAGTGCAATCACTCATTACTATGCCTTTTCTGACCCCTTTGTACAATATGTTTGTTCATTAAAAGGCGCATTGCCTAAAGGGAAAACATATTTTTCCATTTTTATACCTGCCTAATGATATGCACCCACATCCTATCAGTGTTTAGCAGACCAATTTTTCCACCATACCCGATGATAAAGCGTTTTTAGTTTGTATTGCAGCACTTAACACGCGAGCCGGTGAAGACATTAGGGACTGTTATGAACAGGTGAGACTAAGTTGACAGACAGGCATGATATGACCTTAGCCCAACTGCTTTTTCCTCAACATTTCCCATAAGAGTTTTTTTCTTCGCCCGGATGATTAAGTGCAGGTTTCAGGGATGCCTTCCCTTTTGGTTACTTGTGGGCAAAAACGGCAATAAAGCCATTTCAGGACGGAGTTTTTTATAACATTGGGCACAGAAAAACAAGGGGAGGCTAGCAGCATGTACTGACTTTCATTCCAATACGCCACAAATATCTCCAGGTTTACGCAACTGGATGTTTCTGTTTTGAGCCGGTCGAGTCTCTCTCGGTCAAAACTTCTCCTGCTGTAACAGCTAATTTCACGCAAGCCTTACGGCAGATTTTGTGTTTAACGCACGGAAAAAACCGCGTCGACGAAAGACGCTGACTCTTTGTTCACTGGATTATAAATCACATGGTAACTCAACAGTTTCCACTCCCCTGGTAGTGTGTGTCTTGTTACTATCAGCTGCTACTTAGGTTTTGGGAATCGGAATTCTCAATCTAGCTGTTAGTCGCCGATACTGATTAGTAAACGGTCGCACCATCTCAGTTTCCAGTGGAATAAGTGCCGTAAGCCTGTTCCCAGCAATAAATAATTTACAGTGCCTCTTGGCGACTATTACCACGAGTTCCAATGGAGACATGAGAAGCTTAAAAGTCGGTCTGACTGGCAGATATTGCTTATCCTACCTTTATCCTGAGCTTACAATCACCCTGTCGTTTAACCTTTGGAAGCAACGATGAAATCGCAGCTTTCCCCCTATCGTTAGAGATTGCTGTCTGTGCTTAGGGTATTTCAGCGCCTTTTCTCCTCGAACCGTCAAGCTATTTAGAAGACTAAATGCCGTACGGCATGCCTGGCAATGAACCCTTTTTTCGCGGGGTTTTGATGAAGGCATGGGAGGCTTATTTTTGGGCAGTTATGACCTACTCTTAGTACATTCGCCCCCCTCTGAGTAGTTTTCGCGTGGTTTTTTTAGGTGGTACGACAGATTTCAAATAATTTGCTTTGGTCCAGTTGCAGAAAACTCGGTGCTTCGGTGGGACTCAAACCCACGACAGTAGGGAGGTGGATTTGGTACAGTCAACGCTCTTGTCATGTGAACTACGAGGCCCGCCGGACGATGCGAGTTTAATCACATTTGGTTCAGTTTACCCGCCCAACCTACTGCAACGTCTGGAATCCACCAAATCGAATACAGAAAGTTGACTGCCCAAGCAGGTTTTCCTAAGTAATTCACCTAGAATCCATCAGATGACTACTAGCCTCACGTAATTCCTATATATTTTGGCAGATTATTTCTACTGCATCCAAGGTTCCAACTAGCTGAGCTACGAGGCCCCACCGGACGAAGCGAATTTAATCACATTTGGGTCCAGCTTACCCGCCCAACTTGCTGAATTATTTGAAAGCTGCCATGAATCGGCAATTAAATCTGCTATGAATTTCGTGAGCTTGATGGTCATATGGTGGATTATAGATGTATTACTTAGGAAATCCTGCTTGGGCAGTCAACCTACTGTATCAAATTTTTGTGATACCAGACGTTGCAGTAAATTGGGCGGGTAAACTTGACCCAAATGTGATTAAATTCGCGTCGTCCCGTGGGCCCTCGTAACTGAAGTGGTTAGAGCGGTAGAGCGTACTAAAGCCTTTCTCTTACTGCGTGGGTTCGAATCCCTTCGAGGGACCGGGTTTTAACAGTTGTGTCAAAGGGAATTTCCGTTTTTGCTGACACGGGGTGAGCTGGGGTTTTTACCACTAGACAGCATTGTGTTTTTCAGCCAGGCGTTTGCCTAGCTGGCAACTGTCACAAGAACCAGAGGAAGTTACTTGCAATTTATGCCAGTTAATCCTGCTGGAGTTTGGCTCTGTGCGTAGAGTTGAGCAGCAAGGGTTTCTGTGATAGACCTGTAAAAACTCGGGCAGAATAGTTTTGGATACGAAGTCAGAATTTCTGCAGCTTCTCTGAGGCTAAATATGGCTTGCAAAAGACTTATATCTTCAAAAGAAACAAAGTATTCAATTTGTAGCCTGGCGCATACTTTTTCTTCTTCATGAGGTTGTTTATGAGTTTTACCCTGAAAGCCATTTCGAATAAAATCGAGACCTTTCTGAAGGAATTTTACACAGTCACATTTTTTTAAATAATTACTCAAGAGCGGCAAAACCAACGAAAGAATCCAAAGGATAAGAAGGGCGCAGGTGGTGTTCTTTGTCCCATACCTCTCTGAAGCCATTGCGCTCGATCCACACTCTGCTGTTCTTGACTCTGTATTAGTACCAGGTTTGCGTGGGTGAGGTAAAATGAAGTGAAATAGCTGCAGCGCAAGTCATCCTCCCTAGGCATACTATGCTGTAATGCACAACTGGACATAGTCGTTCGCGATGGTCACATGTGACTCAAAGTCACCCCAGGAGATGGCTTTTCAACAAAGAAACCGCATGCGTCATATTCGCACCTACTGAAAATCCACCCACCTAAATATACACTCGCGTATTTTTGAGAATTTCAGACCTCTCCCTTACGCAATTTGACAGGCTTTGAGGCAGCGGTGCTCAGAGTTCATACTTATGGCTAACATTAGTCTAAACAGACAACAATTTCTGAGAACGCGCATACTTGGCGGCACCTAAAGGGTCGTCTCTTCATTATACACTAGGGTAAGTTTAACAGAAAATTATTTTAACTGATAGGTTTTGCTCTAAGCTGCCGTAACGTTACACACAGTACTGTTATAGCCTGGATGCACACTTCTGCAATTTCTGTCTTTTCAAGAATTGTAGGCAGATTTTGTGGTGGAATTATAGGTAAGTCTCAAGTATCACGGCTAGAATTAAGTATTTTTTCCATGAAACAAACACCAATCCACTGTAGTACATCGCTTTTATTTTCCAAATAAAATAAAAATGATAAACAAATTCTTTGAAGTTAACTAATTACAGCGCGAGGCATTAACGCGGGATCTGGGTTGAAAGACCGACCTTATTTCAACCCAAAGACGTTTCGTGGAAGTCGTTTATTGTGTCAACGTTTTGTTAGAAGCGGGTGTTGGCTCAAAAATGGGCCATGCTCTACTTCCAAAAAACGAAACACTTTTCTATCTTTTCAATGTTTTATGGGAAAAACGTTTTTAGTTCACCCAGATGCTGCCTACTAATAATAAAAGTTCAGTGAATTTTTTTTAATTTTCAACTACAGTTATCACTGGATTGGGCAATCAGCGCCATCGCTTTCTTTAGAAATTTTTAGCCCTACTTTACTTATTTTTGTTAGCGTTTTCTACAGAGAAGAAGGTAACGTGACGGCCAAAACCCGGATTTTGTGCACCGGCTGTTTTGGATTTACATTTTCGAATTATTTTGAAACTAACCCGTTGTTGCGCCTGCATTCAGGATATCCAAACTACTAGCCATATATTTTCCGCTTATAGATAACCATAAGATATTGAGAGGATACCAAATGGGGTTCAGAACATTTTATCGTGCATATGGGCCATATTGTAAACTTTAAAGCCAACAGTAAACGTAGAGACACGACGTTTTATGGATGAGTATTTTACAGTCTTAAAAAACCTCGAACTTAAAAGTTTTTAGAACCAAATGAAATCATTTTTTCAAGCGTAAAATTTGAAGAGGACGTAACTCACAACCAGATTAATAAAAAATGAATGGGAATATGCATGTGTTCTATGAAATATATTAGGAGTCATAATAGCTTCGAAAATAAGTGAGAGAAATTTATACCTAATAAACAATAGTTTTTTCAACGTGTAATTTTTGCAGGCGGCCGGATAGACCTTTGCTCAAAAGTTGGCTTTTGAAGTAACTGGAATAACCTAGGATTATTCCGCATGGTAACCACTCTTACAACAGTATACAAATAATATTTTCGAAACGAAAACGTATTTCAGCATATCAGTCAGTATTTTAAGAGTTCGCACATCTTATGTAGGTGCAGTAACAAATACGTGTTAAAAATGCAGTCGCTCTGCTGTTCTTATATCCACCGCCGATGGTCGTACTTGATGCCGCATCGTCCACATCTGATTCATTGGAATAGATATTTTTGTGCATGTCTCCTATGAAGTATATTTTAATTTATAAGAATGTCGGAAACCAATGAGAAAAGTTCGTACTACTTAAGTAACTATTTCTTAGGTAATGTCGTTTTTTCAGGTGGCCGGAAAGAAATTCTTTGAAAAGCGACGCTCTGGAGTAAATGAATTACTATTGGATTATATTGCACGGTGGCTAATATTACAACCTTCTTAAATAAACTTTTCGAGTCAAAAAGATTTTTGTAGAATTTCGGTTAACATTGTGAGAGTCAGCACATCTACTGTAACTGCTTTACCGGTACCTTTCTTATATAAACTCAACTTTCCTGTCAAGTTCTCATTTCCTGACAAATAAACTGTACATCTGACTGAATGAAGGCCGATTTTTCGGCTAGACTACTGCCCCTTTTATTATACCTTTCCCGCACCTTCTTTTGTTCAGACAGGAAGATGACTCCACAAGCCGTACAGTTTCCCAAAATAATACTTGAAAAGGGCAATAATTGCATTTTTTAAGTTTCAGTTTCATATTTATACAATGGAAAAGAAAGTTAATATACTCTGCTTCCGAAAGAGCCAGAAACGTTTGCCCAACTGAGACACTAAATGCAGACTTTCTACGACTCATGTAAAATCCCCTTAAGCGCAGATATCCTGCACTCTTCATTTGCCAGTATAGCAAATCTACCCGACCAAAATTGACAGACTATTCAGTTTCGAAAAAGTCCGTTTTTATTTATTTGCCCTTTGAGGACGACAATTTTTTAAATATCCTTAGAGGACGGCTGCGTTTTATCATTGAAAGGGCATAAAATACGTCCGAAATCACATTACGCAGTCTTTATAGGTCTTTTGCAATTCCAAGGGCGAGGAGTGCCTTGCCTATGCACGCCGCTTATGAATTTACCTGCGCTTACAGGTAAACGCAAAAACAGTTGACAGCCAAGTATGCTGGGTACCTGCCCATAAGGGTTCTTAAGCAGGAAAACAAACGTCCGCGTTCCTCCAATGTAAAACATCTGTTCGATAGTGGTCACTCTGTTGACCCTAATACATCCAACGAGTACTCGTTCGGGCACGAATTAGCCGGACATTACGTCACTTGGAGGCGGCCTATAAACGGTGGGTGAAACCGGACCTTTGTAGACAGCTAGAAAACGGGGTAAGCACACCTTTGCTCTAGTAACCTCTAGCTCCATGATTTTTATTTTCCTCTTTTTATCTTTTTCCTTGTTATCGTTTTTCCCACGTTTCTTTTTATATTACGTCTAAGTTACGAATTTTATTGATTAGCCGGCATGGTCATGACCCTGCTGTTTTTGCGTTGATTTTTGGCATGAATTCATGCTGCTCTATTCTCTTCGCTTTATTTGTATCATATGAAGCGACAGAAAGCAGCTGATGAGACCTCGAACAATTTTTGGTATTAGTAATTCCTTCCGTGCTAGCTTGCCTCAAATCCATACCGTGGAAAAATGTTTCAAAGGTGTTTTTGTCATGAGTAGATAAAAAAAGCATTCAAGGACAGCAAGGTTAGTCAGGATAA
>CACRXP010001395.1:22183-81653 GCA_902702965.1 Spirometra erinaceieuropaei | reverse complement strand
GTGATTCGGTCGTCCATAAAGGAGGACTGCAACGCGCGAATAAGAATACCTCGTCGGGTCACTGACGGTATTGGATGAAGATGCTAGGGGCTTAATCGCGGTTGTGGCAGTTAATTCGAATATCCTCTCTAAGAGTTCATGTATCTTGACATGCACGAAGCCGGGTGTTACAGGCACACGAGATGCCCCACAAGACGTTTTAAATCGTCAACTACAAAAAATGAAAAAAATTATACAGGAAGAGGTAATAGTAATTCAAAAAAACGATAACAACTACTCATCGGTGGCCAGCTGAGGATTGATCGTTAACAAGCGACCACGAAGGTTCGGTTCCTAAAAAACGGAAAATCCACTGCATTGTAAGTGTCGTTTTAAAACAACCAACGTCGGGGGTCCAATTAGACTTCTGGCTGTTGCAGGATGACACGGGCTTCATATATGCGAGTTAAAATAAGTCAGTTAATAGCGGACCTCATTCTGTTTGCAAATGTATCTGCTTGTAAAAGAGGTCGCAGAATACGATATTTTGTATCCTTCGCAAACGAACAGCCGGTTAAATGAGGTTAACCGTCAAGGTAATTTTAAGATATCGACCCCCAACACGTAAGTAATGCTATTAGAACATTATGGTCACGTACTGCGTACATGTTCAGAATGTCTGTCTTAGATTTGGTCCTTAGATGTACATTATTTTACTTCAAAGACACAGTTGGCAGTAATTAAAATTTACACTATGCATTCAACCTGCAGCAGTCAGTTGCTTGCCCTGGAAAAGCGCATCTGGCCTGTAAGCACTCTTTGTTGGCCTCAAAGACGTGCCACATTGTTGTTTGCGTTAACATCAAAGGCTTTACATCTCGGGGTTAGCCTGTTAACCTAGTCAATTTCATATTTGGGTCGGAATTTCAGATCGGCATAACTGCTCATCCAAGATAAATGTGTCATAATACGGTTGGAACAAAGTGCTTTTATCATTCTCGGCGTGTTAGACGACTGAATCTTAACCACTTAATGCGCACATTTAGCCAACCGCAAACTCGCCTCACGAGAGATCACAAAGGTGATATCAGTTAAATTAACTGACGAAGCTACGCTTATTAAGTATCTATGGGCTGTCAATGACGGTATGTCGGTACTACGTCTCGAAGCCGAGTTGACTGCGCCTTTTCGTCACAAGTTCTCTTGTGGACCTTTGCTTGCATTTATTGCCCAAGGCGCCCTGCCGCGTATTAAGTGTCATGAAAACACCAGACGTATTTTGCCCGATTATGTCATCCCGTCGTCTTTGTCGTTGTCGTTGTCGTCGTCTTCTTCTTTCCTGTGTTTAGTAGATGTGCAGTCACAGGAAATAGTAACTGACGCTTTGAAAAGATATATTCAAATCGAAAAACTCACTTGAGTATGGGTGGAACATTAATAATTATCCGGTATTATCCCAGGTTTCTAATCACCGCAGACTCAAAGCCCATTGCAGAATGTCCAATTACATTTCTATTCATATTGGCAATGTGGGTGTCTCATGACAAAATGTCCTCGAAGTTGTCGGTTTAATTTTAATTTACAAAACTTAGGAGGAGCCTATCCACATCACTGTTGCATATCCGATCAGCAGGCATCAGATGCTATTTCGCATCCCGTTTTTAAAACCTCTTTGTTGGTAGGACCACCGCAACCGTCTACATGTTGAGATAACACGTAAGGGGGGATGTTGGAGCGTAGAGCCCATTGCTAGCTTGTCTGTTTTTTACAAGCCGTAGAAGCGTGCCACTATGCTGTGATGACAGTCTATTTTTGTAAATGTACGCAAGTATGAGGTATTGCAATATGGAAACCGCTAGCCAAAAGGATATGCCTTGGAAGAATGTGATCAGTGTGCGGACGGAATAGCTGAAAACAAATTAAGCGCCCTATGCGCACCACATGAAAATGAAGATGCGCAAGTCCTGATTGGCTATCGGATGGTAGCCAATAGTGTCGGCTTATACAGTGCTCCATATAGCATTGCATTGCAGAGAAATGGTCATTAATTTGAGCAGAAGATGCGGGAAATATCGCTGATGATTCTTCTTCTGGGTGCACCTGCCAATTCTTGTCCTACTCTCCTTGGTACAATACGTGAAGTTCATTTATTACTAAGTAAAGTTGAACAAAAATAGCAGCTTTTAGGAAAGAAGAAGTACACTGGATGTTTTTGAACTGTTTACAGTCTCATTAAATTACAACCGAATTTACGAAATGCGGTTTCGTTTCGATAAAACTGATTAAGTAGTGTTGTAAAACTAGTCAGCCTGCAAAGTAATTCTAAATAAGTGCAGTTACCTCTGGATGCCGGCTTTTGAATGAGATTCCTAAGGGGTGCATGCAAACACTACCATATAAAAAATGACCATTTAATTAGCATGAATTTTTCTCACTGATTTTCAATCTTCCTAAAAGTCCATTTATATCTCACGGAAAAGATGCCTTAAAATATTCATTTTTTCACTTACTCGGTAGATAATTACGGCCTATCTTATTTGTATGCTCGAAGAAGCGAAAGAATTCGGTTTTAAAAAATCCTCTGATTGTGAGACTCTTAAATACCGTAAAATGACCGTTCATAAAGTGCCATGTCTCTGACTTTACCAACGTGGCTTGTAAAGTTAACGATATGAATAAAATCCACTGTTAAATTTTGTGAACCCTTTATAGTCCCCCATTATGGCCGTAGAGAAATGTGTGGTCTTCCGTACATGGAAAATATATGGCTTGTAGTTCGGAAACCCTGAATGGAAGTGTAGCGGTAGAGCGAATTCCAGAATTATTCGGGAATCGGAAACGTTTTTGAAAATCGAATTCTGCCCTTTGTTTGAGGATACGATCGGTAGTTGACGTAATGTTCTACCGCATGAGCGAAAAAATAAACATTTGTATGCATGTTTTCCATGAAATATAATAAGACATTTAGGGACATCGAAAATCAATGAGAAAAATTTATGCTAATTAAAAAGTCGTTTTTTGCAGAGTTTAGGTTTGCATGCAGCTGAGATAACTAAAATATTATAAGATTATTTTAAAGGCTGACTAGTTTTACAACCGTACTTAATTAATGTTTTCGAAACGAAAACGCATTTGAGAATTCCGGTTGACATTTCATGAGTTAATCCACCTACTCTACATCCAGCATTATTTTTCATAGAGTAACTCTGTAAAAGCCATTCTTTGTGCAGTCCCCAACAAGCGTAAAGGAATGATTTCTTCATTCTTTGATTATTTGATTGTAATAAAATGATCAACTAAGCAGAAAATGTAGAGGTGGGTTTATGAAAATGCGTTTTTACCAAACTGATTTCTTTCACGTCGTTCAACAACCTTAACAACATCAGGCAAACATTTCCATCGATGAGTTTATCATATCTGAAAACAGCTGTATCGGTAAGTATTGTGGCAGTTTTACGTATTTTCATCGACAAAACATAACCAAATAATCGTACGCTTAACAGCCCTCCATATAATGGTCCACGCACATCAAATTAAAACTGTAAACGCGAACTACTTTCCCACTTGTGTTTCGCAAGTATTTGAGCTTCGAATTTTGTGTATGAATTGGGATGCTGGAAAAATAAAATTGGTAAATTGATCTTGTAAGCTGCATTGCTCGCGTATTTATACCATTTTTAAAGTATTTTTGACTTCTAAGCACTTTCCAGGTATTCCACACAGATCATCGGAGGGCACTGGTAACAAAATATTTTGTCAGAACTCAATCTGCGAGTTCTCTTGCACAACATTTGTCCTAACCCATTACCGAAAGCCTCGACTCTGAGAGCATTGCACGTCCGAGGCGATTGACTGCGCTGCTACCCATGGCACTATCGTACAAATGTGCCGATTTCATTTATGGCTCATTTCTACCTCACTGTCTGTCTTCATTTACACTTACACAAAATATGAAGTTTTACCTTTTCAGGGATGTATCGCTGTCCTTCTTACAAAGGGTTGATAGACCTAACTGGTTTTGTCGAAAACAGCATGAGTCGCATGTTTCCTCTGACCTACACGACATCTTACAGCAACATTCCCGTTGTCGTCGTTCACCTGGACGCACTTGCTGCTGTCACAAGTACGACGTGCACGATGTTGCGAATTCTGCACGAAGGAAAGGTCATTCAGTCCGTCTGTTCTACCAATTTACCGAAGATGCACCTTACAATAAAAGAAAAGGTTACCGAGTACCTGCTAATATTCCACTTCCGACTTATCTACAAAGAGTGGCCGATCTCAGGATATGTTGGCTGCAATTCTGAAATACGTTTTCGATCAGGAAGTATTACTTGGGCGCGGCTGCAAAAATCATTATCTCGCGGCATGTTAATATAATATTTCGGACTAAGCAGGAAGATAATTTTGAATGCATTTCTCTCTAATCTTCTTTAGAAAGCTTACGCGGTAAAAATGACTATTTAACCTGCATGCATTTTTCCCATTAATTTTCAATGGTCATGCAAATTCAAATGTGTTTTATGGAAACCACGAACAAAAGTATGCTTTTTTCAGTCGTTTGATAGGGAAACGCGTCATATTTATATTTAATATATGATGAAAGAGTAGAAATAGGTTGCTTAATATAGCATTTTTAAAACCGTGCAATGTCAAGTCTTACTGCATCGTAACTGTGCATTTATCACCGTTCCTCATGAAATTTAAAACATGATCCATATCCATTGCAAAATTTTATGCACTCTATATGATATCTTTTTAGGACGTATGTTGTTCCATACACGGATCACATGCCCCTTGTTGACTGAAATGCAAAAACTGATGAGGTTCAAAATTATTCGGAAATTAGAAAACTTTTTAAAGACCTGATTATACTCCTTTTTTAAATATATAATATAAAGGTGACGTGCTTTTCTATCAAACGACTGAAATAAAACTTATTTTAGTTCGTGGTTTTGAAAAAAACATATTTGAGTTTGCAAGACCATCGAAAATTAATGTGAGAAATGCATGCTATTTAGGCAGTTATTTTTACCAAGTAACATTTCCACAGGAGATTAAAAGCCGTGCGTTCAAAAGCTGACATCCTGTCAGGTCCGAAGTATCATAGGCTTATGACAGAAGATAATCATTTTTTCAACCGCGCCGATGCAATTCTTCCTTATCGAAAACCCATTAGAGAATTCCAGCCAACATTTCATGAGATCGGTCACTCACTCTATACATGAAAACCATTTTGTTAGATTTTCGACCAAACATTTAGCAAATTTCCATTTGAATACAAAGTTAAGGCGTTGCGTTTATTCTTCTTAAGGTTCACGGACCAACACAAAGCAAACTACACTATGCCCGAGCTCTGGACTCTCTAAGTTTCGTTTTGGAAACCGTGAGGGCTGACGCCTACGTCACTTACTTGTATGATGCCAGCATGATAAACACACTCCGTCTGACAAAAATGATCTTCCCAAATTTATCCAAAGCTATCAACGATGAGGTTGAAAGACTGCCAGACGCAGGCCTGACGAGGTGGCAAATAAATGTGCTTCCGAGGATGGAAATTATAGCACTGGCGGCATTTTATAAATTAAATGGCATAGTTTGTCATTTTCCACCACGAGGACGTTAAAAGCTGCGCAACGTTTATTGCAAAGTTGCAATGTTAGCTAATAAAGTGATTCATTGACCAACTTAATTTTTAGGGACTTTTCCGAAGACTGGCGGGATAACTTGTGAGGTAACTCTCACCGAAACTACATGCCGAGTGGGAAATTAACCGTAACATAGGCATCGGGCGCCGCTGTCGTAATCAACATAAATAAATTTATCCCATCGCCATTTTCGCCGTCGCGACCGATCATGGCGCCCGTTCATTCCTTAGCAGGGTGGGTTGTGGAGTGGTTAGTTGAGCGTGGCAGTAGACTTCGCAGTATCCAACACACTCGCTGTCCCCACTCGCAATCAATGGAGCCGGTGCCAACGTAGAATCAAAATGACCGGATATGTGATCGGATGTAGTGGATGCTGAATTTAAACAGCCTATCCACGCATATCGCACATTCCGAATTCGCTTAGGATGAAGCAGGTTTTCATCCTACCAAAAGTGCGGCGACTTGGATCTCGCCTGAATGTGAGTGCCAAAGAGACCATTTTAAGAAGGAGCCGTTACTACCCAACCCTACATGTCCAGAGAACCGAATTGGCCATTCCCACATCAATCATCGGCCGAGTCTCAATTTGGAACTTCCCAGCAGTGGCTTTTAAGCGTAGTAAAATCATTTTGGTCGCATCAGATCTACTATAGCAAGGATTTCCTTATGAATTCCTCACCCAATTTTTTATCTCTACAGTTCGCTTTCCCAGTCAAGTGGACAAAATTAGGATGCTCATACATGCGGTTGCACTGTACTACACACTTTTCACTTGTGTGGTAGATGGGCCGGCCGTACCTGTGGTGAGTGATGTGGAAGGCGTTAGTGTGTAGTGTATGTGTTTGTGAGGAGAACGAATGATGGTGCAGTTTTGTCATCGGTGGTTTATTTATTTTAAATAGTTGCACCCAATTGGGAGTTAAAATGCGTTTACATATCTGCGTCTTAATAAAACTGATTTGGACAGAGCAACATATCGGAAGTAATCCTGTTATCCATGATACAAGGAGCCTTTAAAACCCATTCTACAACAAAGTCTTTAAAGAACCCCAAATATGTTTGTTTATTTAAAAATATACGCGCCTCTCACAATTTTGCAATAGTTCCAACCCATTACAAATTATCGTATTTTCATCGTGACACGGATGTTTGAGAACTCAGAGATATTTAAACTAATAGTCCCCTGATATCGGCGCCTCTTCAGAAAATGCCTTGCTTGTAAAGTTGACACTGTCAGCTATAGCCCGTATGGTCCACCCAGGCAGGGAGAGGTATTCACGCATTGGCATGCTTTGAAAAATAAGCAGATCCAAGCCAGGAAAAGCGAGGTCCGTCACTTGAACCCTTGTCACTCCTCGGAACATGTGTTTGGATGTAACATAGGCATGTGCAGGAACGTTGTTTATCTCATAAGTGACTTGCTTATTAGGAGCGCCGAGATTCGATGCTCGATCGGCTTTCTAAAACAAAAAAATAATAACATTAATTTGATGCCGAGGGTCCAGGCTAATAAACTTGATAATACACTTACTCTTAAGGCAAAAGTTATAGACATCGATGCAAATAGGACAGTGCAATTGAGTTTATCGGAGTTTCTAATGATTGGCGTGTCGGGAATTGAACAACATTGGAGAACCGATATGTCCTGAACATTCAGCAGGGAGGTTGCAATAAGCGCTCTTTCGATCAGTGTTTTATAGTCAAGTAAACGCACGGAGTCGAGAAGAGCTTCGACCATGGTAGTAAGTTTTCTGTTGGAATTCGCGCAACTTGCATTGATGTGGTCTAGAGAATTCAAAATGCCTGCTCCCATTATTACGTATGCTTAGTAGGGATTCTTTCAAGTGCGAATTTAAACAACGAGGTTGGGCAATAATGTGAACTTACTGAATGCCTTGTTATTTGATTTGTTGCATGCATAAGTGAGAATCGTATAAGGTAAAACAACAAGTAGCATGAACGTGAACGGTTGAAGTCTCCAACCTTTGCATCGTTGAGTAAGTAGGGGCATGTATTAATCAGAATATGCCCAAAGGCTAAACAGCGTAATCCACGTTTAGTTTGCGTTGGCAACCGCATGCTGTGCATATATATAATATCAGTTGGATTTTTGCCCCGCATTCTGTCTGAACAGTTGTCGTTAGAGCGTCACATGCTACAACAGACCAAATACAATATCAAAGCAGGTGAATAGATGGAGCAAATAACATACGTTGCTATGGGTCATGCGGTTTTACTTTGAGCCAAATCGCACGGTCATCAGACGCGCGTGAAAATAAGTTTGGTCCAGGGAAAACTCCAAATGTCAATTGAAGTTACTTGGGCTGCCAAGAAATTGCCGAATATTTAATCCTGAATCACGCAGTCTAAATTTACAGAAATTCCCAAGAAAAAAAGAAAAACATTTTATATTTCTATGTCATGAATCTGTTGCACACAGTATCGAGTAAAGCAGGCCAAAGATTTCAGAATAAAACATAAAGGAGTGCTTACCGAAGCAAATTCAAATATGCCAGCAACTAAAAGTAATTTGCTTAATAAGTATTACCTACCGGGTTAAGCGAACGGCATTTGAACATGGTATGACTACCGTCTACATAACACGTCAGTTTCTATGCCGAAAATTGATATGATTACCAGACACCATCCGAGTTCCCAGTGAACATACTCCGACATATGTCATCCAAGACGTGCGTGAAAAGATAACGGGGTCTGGAAAAATAAAATGACGGTTTGAGGCTACTTCGGCTTCTAAGAAATTGTGTAAGGCTTAACCATGCACCAAACAGTCTAGATTTACAAGTGCTTTCGTTGAAATATGTAGAAGAAAAACGCTTGGAGGAGAAGCGGTGTGCTATCTGACGTCCTCTTCGTCGGCATCCCCTGAAATTTTCTGTCAACCGCCTTGCTTATTCCCCACAACAATGAAATTTGTAATCACGCGTCCAAATATACTCATTCGCCAATGTCAACATCAGTCGCCGATAGGAGCGAAACAGCGAGTTCTAAGAAACAGTTCAAAAAAGAAGACGATGCGCTCACTCGAACTAAAAGCTTATCGTCCTGACGTTTCGGATTCTCTCTCTCGAAACCATCATCGGAAAGGGTCGCAGATAAAGGAAGTGAGGCACAAGGACTGCAGTATTTGTAATACGCAGCTGCCGTGGGGCCACATGCGTACCATAAGTAATAGTTCTCGCGACACCTCTGGGGACCGTAACTGACGCGATAACGGCACGTTGGTTCGCGTCTGAATCGTTAACTGTCGCAATGTCATTGTCCGTGTCGAATGTTGACGTGGTGATAATTCGGCCATTTAGCCCACGGGCACCAGAATTATTTCTCGCCCACGCCCCCGACGCGTGACTGACTCACCTGCTCAGGGAATGCCTCAGCACCGAATATAGCAACGGGAGGTCATTGCACTTGTTGAATTCCGAAATCATTCACGAATAGTTCTGCTTGTCACGCTGACGCAGGTCTTTGCGATTGGTATAACGTGATCTATCCGTCGCGTAGACACAGGAGACGTGGTTCCAGCCGCCCAGGGTCTTTATGCCTTATGCTAGTACGGAACGTGGAATAAAGGAGGGCCAGTCTTGCCCCCGTCTTGTTTTTAGACGTAAGCGGTGTGTGCATCGCAAGTCCATTGTCATTATTAGCAAAAACATGCGCAAACCACCTTCCTACGCCCTTCATGGTCGAAATCGAATGTAGAACATCGGCGCATACGAGGATCAATCTGAACCTTGGTGTGGATGGAAGAACGCGTCCGTAAGACTCTTGTCTTCAACCGTGTTGTAACGGAATCCTTGCTTAATTCCACGCCACTTTAAATAAGTAATATTGCGCATTTTATGAGACCCTCCCTTGGCTCAGCCATGTTTCCGCTTATCATCCGTTTTAGCGGATTGCGCGTGCCTGCGATGCGGGCATTTCGAATGAAGAGTCTTTACTGCTGATGGCGGCAAGCACTAAAAAGCAGTAATAACGCACACGGCCAATCCTTCCTTTTGACGGGCGGACATTTTTATGTCATTTGGAAAATTTTATGTTTTAATACCGAAGCGGCTATCAACAAACAGGCGTTTTCACATTCGAACATGTGAAACATTATGAATTTTGCGGTCTAGCCTTTCCACATGCGTTATTAAAAAATGGAATTATTAAAACATTATTGACAAATATATTTTCAGGCTGCCGTTAGCTCATAATCGTAGAACATACAGTGGATGTGCTAACTCGTGAAATGCTGGCCTAAATTCTGAAGTGCATTGTAGTACTGCTCACCATGCGGTATAATCTCAAGATAACTGACTGGTTTTAGGATACCAGCTTTTGGATGAAGTTCTTTCCGGCTGACTCCAAAAAACTACACTCACTACACTACTTACGTATCGTGACTTTTTCTCATTGATTTTCGACGCCCTCATAATTTCAAGTGTTTTTCATGGAAATCATGCATTAACATATTCATTTTTTTATTTACATTTATGCTCCGAATAAAGGAACTTTTTATTTTTAAAGAAGTTTTTCGATTGCTAAACAATTTTGATCCAGACCTGTCGTTAGACTTGCATTCTGAATCTCCTTACTACAGGTTTATATTTTTTTGTGTGAAAAAAACACATGTATCTACGGTTTAACTGAAGACCGTATGGGGTTCGTAAAATTTTGGCAGAAGATTTCGGCCATATTATAGACTTTACAAACGATGATAATAAATGCAGAGTCAAGAGCTTTTAAGAAATAGCACTTGCGATCCCAAAAATATCATTATTAGAACCTATTTTAAAATATATATCTATAATACATACAGTACCTTTGCTAACTCATGAAATGTCACGAATTAACACAGGTTAACGCCTTTAACGCAAAATCGGTAAATACTACTGCTCCCAAAGTCGGATAGCGGAAAATAAACGATGTGCCATAGAAATAAAGCAAAGTTTGGTTAAGAAAATATTATTTACTGAGATAAAAATAAATAATTTTCGACAAAAGTCACATTTTCGAGAAACGCCTATATTACAACCAAGTTAATAAAGGCTACGTATGAGGACGTATAAAAGAAAAGGGCGCATAAAAGGTCAAAAATAATTAAGGACAGAAACAGATACAAAAAATTAGTACTTTGTAGATTGTCCATTCGAATTAATAACAGCAGAAAGTCCGTCCGACATAGGCATGACAAGGTTATCTAATGTGGATTGTAAAATGTAATTATTGAGTATGAAATCCAATTTTTCCTGCATTGAAAGAGTCTTCTTAGCTTTGTGCTAATTTCTTTTGACAATTCCAAAAAGATTTTCGATTGGATTCAGATCGGGACTGTTAGCCGGGATGAAAATGGATTGGAGGCCAATTGCGGAGAGCGTGGTTGTTGTCTAAAATGTTAGATTATGTTTGCAAGCGGCATCAAAATCGTACCTCTTTAGAGCGATGGACAGGTGCATTGTGCTGCAAAATTACAGTATCCATTCGGCGCCGACTTATGCCGTTGTAGCCGAAAGCATCCTTGACAATTGCAATGAACACCCTGATGTTGATGGTGTCGGATGTTGACCGCCAGACAGGCCGCTCACCGAATTTAATCGTCATCCAAACCATCATCCGCCGACAGTTCTTGAATGTTGCCGTCGGCGTAGTGCGTTCTCTTGGGAAGTTCTCTCCACATATGACGGTTTGGAGCGACTTCGTAGGCTTGTTTAAAAATAGAACCTCATCGCAGAAGAAAATGCTCTTCCAAAATGAAGATCTGTATTCAATATAATTCTTAGCAAATAAAAGCCGTTCTCTAATTAGTTTTCTACTTAAATATGGCTTAATCATGGCCTTCCGCCGCTGCGGTTCAAATTACTTCATCCTTTTTCTAATGATGTTCATAGAAAACATCGGCAGATGTTCCCGCTGAATGGTCTCAATGGGCATGTAATGAAACTTTTTTAATGTACGACGAATAAAATCGTCGTCTTGCTTACTTGTGGATCGTTATGGTCCCACTATCTTATTTCTAGGAACAGTTTTATCATTAATAATGCGCCACAGAGTGACCTTGCTAATATTAAAAATACTAGCTAACGAATCACGCTGGATTCCCTCAGCCGCTAATTTTCGAATGCGCTGGAAATCAACTTCGGATAAGTATTGTTTAGACATAGTTATCGTTTGGCGTGGCAGAACAAAGTGACGGCATGTCGCGCGAACTCAATATATATTCGTTTACGACACGCATTTTCAGTCTGGTAAAACAATCACACTGATAAACGTTTTTATTTCGGTATTTTGAAACATAAAACTTTACGAATTTGTAAAATAGAATTTTTAGATAAAGAATCGCGCGTTATTTCCTGAACACAATAAGAAATAATTTATCTGCATTTCCCTGATTTTGTTGATATTGAAATTTAATTTTTTCTTTTTGTTTCGAAAGTTTTTTAAAAAATTTCGTCCTTTTATTTATCTTCTTAAACAGATTAATAAGATTTCATAAAGAATTTCCATCCGAAAGCTTTAATAGCGTAGGAAACTGCTTGAATATCAGGAATCCTCCGATTTCGCCTTAATCCGGCCCGTTTTCTATTTAATATACAGATCCGTATCAAACTTTCCTTCAGAAAACGGTCTTTTCGTCCTTATTTCAACTAAATAAACACAAATAACGACACCAAAAATACGCCACATTGTCCACTATAATTTTGACCTCGGCATTTCATGAGTTAGCACAGGTACTGTATATACAGTAGATGTGCTAACTGATGAAATGTCAACCAAAATTTCGAAATGCGTTCCCGTTTCGAAAAGATAAAATAAGTAGTGTTGTAAAACTAATCATGATGCAGAATAAATCTATAATGATCCAGTTACCTCAGGCTATCGGCTTTCGAAAGAAATTATTGCAGGCTGCACGCAAGATCTATACTCTGCAAAAAATGACTACATATATAGTATGCAATTTTCTCATTGATTTTCGATGCCCTTGAAAATTCAATTATATTTTAATGGAAACCATGCATAAAAATATTCATTCGTTTACTTATTCGTTATAAAATCGCGCCTTCTCTCAATTTTTATACTCAAAAGAAGAGTATAATTCGGCTTTAAAAAACTTTTCTAATTATTGAACAATTTTGAGCCCGACCTGCTCTTACACTTGCATATAGGGTTTCAAAAATACAAGCTGTATATTTTTCGTGTACGGAAAACCATGCATTTCTCTACGGTGTTAAGAGGAGACCATATGAGGTTCATAAAATTAAGCAGTGGATTTGAGCAACATTGTTAACTTTGCAAGCCACATTCGTAAATGCAGATACATGACGTTTCATGAACGGCCATTTAACGGTATTAAAAAATCTCACAATTATAAACGTTTTTAAAACCGAATTATACTCTTCTTTTAAGCATAAAAATTGGGAGAAGGCGTGGTTTTCTACCGAATAAGTAAAATAGTGAATATGTTTATGCATGTTTTCCATGAAATATAATTGAATTTTCAAGGGCATCGAAAATCAATGAGAAAATTGCATACTATATATGTAGTCATGTTTTGCAGAGTATAGATCTTGCGTGCAGCCGGCAATAATTTCTTTCGAAAGCCGATAGCCTGAGGTAACTGGATCATTATAGATTTATGCTGCATCATGATTAGTTTTACAACACTACTTAATTTATCCTTTCGTAACGAGAACGCATTTCGAAATTTTGGTTGACATTTCATGAGTTAGCACATCTACTGTATATATATATATATGTAAATATAAAATTTAAAAAAGTGATTTTCTAAAAACAAGTAAAAACACATACTTTATACCTGTTTTCTAAGAAATAAATTTAAATTAATAAGGTAATGGAAATCGATGATAAATAAGTCATGCTAAATAAGTTGTCCCGTTCCCGGAAAGTAATTTTGCAGGCGGCTAGGAAGACGTTCGTTTAAAAGCTGGTATCTCGGCGTATGTACATGAATTACTTTTGGATTATATCACATATTGCCCACCATCACACCTGTACTTCAAGAAATATTCGCAAGTTTAGAACACTTTTCAGAATGTAAGAGTTAGAAACGTAAGGAAAGGACAAAACTGTCGGGTTTTTATTTACTTCACTGCGCAAAGATGCTAAATGCACAAACGTCAACGAATGCATTTTTGAAATAATTCTAAAAAATAACACTTACTACAGATGACTACTAATCAGTCAAAATCTTGTTAGTTGCAAACTGTATTGTGAAGTTTCGACGAACTGAACAATACGTTTTCGACAAAAGTTAGTATTAAAATGTTATACAAACGAAATTCGTCATGAAAAAGAGCGCCTAAATAATCATTGTTTTGTTTACAGCTTGCGAGAAGAATCTGATTTTAAAAGGTTCTAAAACACATAATATAAAATTAGTCTTTATGTAAGACCAATTGAAAACCCTGAAAGTCATTAAGTGTTCCTACATTTTGTAAGGCCGATTTGAAACTCAACGAAATCTTCAACCGGCGAAAAGTTTTAATTAGTTTTTCAGATAAAAATATCTCGTTTAGTACACCAAGATTGCATCTGTCAAGTCCATTTAAATCAAATTGTTGCAAAACCCACCTGGCAACATAAGCCCTTATAAAAAATTTTTTTCTTAAGGCTTCCAGTCCGTTAGGCCGAATTAGGTCCCCATTTTTTCCCACTGAATCACATCTGATTCAATTCATAATAGTAAAGAGTCCTTGGGAAACGGCTTTGTAGTCTATTCTCTGAACGTGGACAGTTAACAAATAGCCGTACATGAAAATACACCAATTTCTGAGGGCAACTTAAAAGTAAACTCGAATAAAAATTGTTTCAACAATTATTCTATTTGTGCTTTCTTTTTTATTGCATATTTCCTTGCGTAAGACGTCTGTGTATATAAAACTCAAGTTTACTAAATTACAATCACTTTCTCCTTATTTGAGGTTTTCCGATTTACTAAAAACTTAACATTTCTAAACAGTGTAACACCACCTTTGAGGTTTATTTTATGTTTTTCATCTTATTAGCCTTGTCCTGCCATTGTTTACGAAATGGGAATTATTTTTGCCTGGTCAATAAAATATCTAAAGATGTTTTGCCAGAATTTCAATAATTCATATTGACCAAATTGTGAAAAGCTCAGCGTCTCACTGGGATTCGAACCCAAGACATTAATGGAAGGCTTTAGTACGGCCAACGCTCTAACCGTCAAAACATCTATGAATTACGTGAGCCTGGTAGTCATCCGGTGGATTGTAGGTAAATTACTTGAGGAGATCTGCTTGTGCATGTAAAGTACTGCATCCGATATGGTGGATTCCGGACGTTGCAGTAGGTTGCGCGGGTAACATGACCCACATGTGATTACATTTGCGTCGTTCGGCAAAACCTTGTAGCTCAGGTCGTTAGCGTGTTGTCTGTGCTAATGCCTACCACTTACTGTCCTTGGTTTAAACCCCACTGACGCGCCAAGTTTCTCACAATTCGGCCAATGTGAATTGTTTAATTAAACTTCATTCACTTACAGACGCACATATGTCAGGACCCACAAATTAGACAACGGGAAACCGTAGCTAAATGGTTATTTGTGAAAGGATTTTTATTTTTTACTGAAATGCTCTGTTCGTGTGTCATCAAATGCCTTCAGATCAAGGAATAGAGGAACTCACTTGTTCACTTTATTGCTAGTAGTGATTTTTTGACATGCATCTAATAACTGTTCTGCCTCGTAATTACATGCTGTGTGTAAAATTATGAGTTGGAAGCATAACCAGTCGACGAAATTTCATTCACACAATAGACGCACGGGTGCCAGCGGCGAAACATCAAATGAGGTGTGTCCACAGTAAAGCAGTAATTCAGGAAATATGTATATTGTCAAATGTTGTGCACGATTCGCAAAATTAACATCACCTGTGCAGGCATCAAACGTTTAATTTTTCAAAGCACACCCTCATCTGAGTGAGTAGTATCATTTATAACAGGCTTTCATCTTTCACCCAACCGTCTGCAGACTAGTTGGGATCGTCAAGACTGACCCTTTTGTAGAACGAGTTTCCAAGATAGAGTGTTAAAGTGTTTATCTCTATCACTTCAAGCAGGCTTCATCCGTATTGACCTCTTAGTATACTTCATATTTTGGGCGGTGTATGACGGCTAAACTTCGATCATTCTCGATGATACAAAGAATCCAAACTAGAATCGCATGCCTAAGCAAAATTCTTCAATGGAGAAAGCGTAGGCTAGGAGCAGCATACGATTAATGCTGTTTTCTACACATAAATTCAAGTCGACAGAACTTTCACGAGGCGGACGGCGTCGTTTCCTGATAAATAAATGGAAGTATGAGTGTATTTGTCACTAACTACAAAGGAACACTATTTGTAGAATTTCAGGATGAATTTAATGTCCCTTCTGCATGCATTGTCAAAAAGGCATTGCCTCGTCGCTAGCGTACTCCAATGACTACCTTAAAGCCTGTCGACTACTCGCGCAAAGTTATTCCGCCGGAGTAAGTACAGTAGGTGAACTAAATCAACCGGACTTGCTAATACATAACATAAATACTGCAACGTCTGGCAACCAAATACCCTTATCCGACTCTTTCTCTGATGATGCATTCAAGAGAAATTCCAAAACGTCATGCTAATTAAATTTTTGTTCCAGCAATCAAGTCGCAACTTCGTGACTTCTGGCTCTCTACCATAACCTGTCGGTTATATTATACTCCATCCAATTTAAGTAAATCGGGTAAACTTTCGAGGTCGGCAATATTTGTCTGACTATCGCTCAAGTCTGGTTAATAATTTCTTTCGTAAAAATGAGCAAACGGGTGCGCGCACGAAGCCAAGGAGTGCAATCAACAAAGAAAAGTATTGGAATACGATGAAAAGTTTTAAACACTTAATCTTGGGTGGCCAGAACTGGTCATCACAAATTTTAATGGTCATAATTCATTAGTTAGGTCACATATTGTATGTACTTCTCATGAATCCGAATGTTCTTCGACTTCAAAGGACCGATGTAGTTGACCCACAGTTTGACGGGTAAATTTCGATCATTTTCGATAATCCAAAGAATCGGAAGTGGAATCGCATGGTTTTTGAAATCTGGACAAGGTCATGATGAGCCCTGCGGGCCAACCGACGGGCCGGAAACTTTGCGTTTATGTCATATATTTCAACAAAATTGACGAGTTTCGTGGCTGGATCTTTAAATACACCTCTCTGACCGTATACTTAATCAGTTATCATTTGCATAAAATGCCTTTTTAAGGAACGAAGTTGACGAACACTGCGAATCCCCACCCTGTGATGGGATTTAATGTCCCTTCTGCATGCATTGTCAAAAAAGCATTGCCCCGTTGTTAATGTACTCCAATCACTACCTGAAAACCTGTCGACCACTCGCGAAATGAGCACCGGAAGTCTATTTATTTCTTTGTCTGGCACACATAAGTTGGTGTCGCCAGTTATTTTCTTTTAGCAAAATTGTTCTTCGGAGTAAGAAACTCTAGCCATAAAAGATTCCGTCGCCGAGAGTACTATTAATGTTCAAGGGTAGACGATAAAATGATATTTATAATAGGGTTACAATAAGCGGCCAGTGTGACACTCACTTTGTACTGCCCAAAACTGGGTTCACACTGTTCAAGTTCAAATTGGAGTGACAGACGTACGATTTGCAGTTCAAGAAATTTCAACTTCTTCGTGGCATATAGGTCAGCATGCATAGGGTTTGGCAGACGTGTGTTAGAAGATCTAACCACGGTGAAATAAAACACACACCCTTGTCCAAAAGCTTGTCTCTGAAAACATGCACCACTTCGCCTTGGAGGGCGCCTACGCCCCAGAGAAGGTCTTACGGCTTGGCAAACTGTCGACCTAAACGACGTCTGTCATGATACACTTAAGCAGACGGATTCCCACCACACTGGTATGCTGTAGCTACCACAGTAAGTGTTTTCACTGACGACGAGACATTGATCATATTCTTGGTGGATATGTATGTTTGACGTGCGACGATGTCCGCTAAATCCAGGGAATACGACCTAAGTCGTGGCCAAGTTGAATTCCTCATTCTGATAACGCAATGAATTTAAGCAACTGAATGGTCTGTATTTTAAGGAGCCCAAATGGGTGGAATAATGTAAGGCACGCGCATTTCAGTAAATTTTAGAAGGTTTTTGTGAAGATTTCGGATAGAAAAATGGTAAGCAAAATGTAAGCTGGTTGCAATACTGAAATTTCTCAGATCATTGGTGAGGCCTGTTCGTTAGCGTGGATGAATGCCTTAAATTTTATGTTTGGGAAGAAGTAAACAATTGAACCGCCGGAGTGAAATCCCATTTTGTTAATTTCACAGATTAATGTCCCGTTTTAATAAATGCACGTTAAGATTAGTTTCATAATTTTAAACATTGGACTTCTTAAATGCGGTCTCCTATTAAATAAACATCAGATTATTGATAGAGTTTTTCTTCGAAGGTATTTGACAAACGTGTTTTACACAACTATTTCACGCATTAATATTTTGAATAATTAGTCACTCCAAGTAAAATATCAGTAAATGTTAGCAGAAATGAATGTTCAAATATATGCGTGCAATTGTCTATGTTAATGCATGTCCTAGACTCCGGTTACGCATTTGAGCAACTTTTTTTCATCGAAACAACAGTAATTTACTCTCAAGAAGTTAATAAACAGATTTGAGAGAGAGAGAGGACTGCTTTATTTTGAAAATAACTTTCAAAAGTTTTAGCCAAACTTGAAAATTTATTTTATGTCCGATGCGAACTATGGTAATCAAATTGCAAAGCAGAGGTTTTATTTGTCCCTGAATGTCAAATTAGCAGATCCATGCGATTTAGTGCTTAAAATGCAGTAGTAACGCCGATCGGGGTTCCTTCGTTTAAATGGGCTGAAATTGTTTTGCCGTTTGGAAACTTTTACCTGATTCACGTAAATGACCACCATCGAATGATCGTTTCCAGTTATAAACATATGAAACAACACGTGTCTTGTAGTTTAGCTTCTATGCATATCCTATTCAGAAATATTAGTAGCAAAACATTAATAGTTTCAGTAAAATATCAGTATTTATATGGAAGCTCTGCCATTCATTCGTAATCAAAACAGGGTCTAAAAGCGCGCGAAGACAGTGAAAATGGCTTAAGTGTATAGAGGAAGGTAAGTGTTTACTTATACTGTAGAAAATTATTAGTATTGCTTAGGAACGTGAAAGAAACGTCCAAAAGTGTCAAATGTTTGCTTGGCCTCATCCGGCAAAAAGGCAAATTACACCGACATCCGTCAACAGAGTGCAGTACTAAAGCGCTATTTGAAAATGTTACACATCAAGAAAAAAATTTTATTGATCAAAGACGTGTTTGTTGCTGACTTTCGTGGTGGACAGCCATTTTTTTCAAAAATGAAGTTTGACGTTTGAATGAGTCTTTAGATGTGACCCAAACGACCATTTTCGTTTAAAGGAGCCCCGAAACACTCACTAATTTTAATGTTCTCAACTGACAGGTAATTCATAATCTGTATTTATGGACGATCGGGTGAAAACACTGAAAATCATGAAGTATTCAACAGCATTTCGAGGCTGATCTGAAACTCAACGTAATTCGAAACGAAAGAAATGTGTAAATTAATTTACCGAAAGACATTTTCTCTCTACAAACACAAATTTGTAGGTTGACAATCACGCCTGTCAGTTCTAATTAAAGTTATTAGGCACCGACCGGTCTCATGCCATGCCACCTTATGAAAACCTTTGTACCTACAAGGTTCTCATCGGCAAACTCGCGTAAAATCCAGCTTCTCTTTTTTTAAGCCCATCTCATTTACTTTAAACTAGTCAATAATACCACGAATTCCTGGAAAACTGTTTTGAAATCTACACTCAGAATGTGGGGACTTGACAAACCACCATGTATGAAATTACACTAATTCTCAGACGATAGTTAGACGTAAACTTCACTAAAACATTACATTTTAACGTTATTTTCTTTGTACTTTCATATTTACTACTTCTGCGGCATACATATACATTCTATACATTTAAAAACACAGTTTACTAAATTAGAGCCATTTCTGACTTATAACGGATACTGCACATTTCTAAAAAATCGGTATTACTAAGCAACGCAACACTGTCCTTAATATTTCTTTAATATTTTTATTATTTAGACTTGTACTTAACTAACATAGACATTAGACTCATGAAATAATGTTGGTTTGCGAGTGATTGACAATCATTCGCAAAGTTCGGCACAATTCATTAGTTAGGTAACGCACTCTATATACATACTGAGTATCATAATCCCACTCGCTGGATTGCTCGCTTACAGCTTAATTTTCCTATTCTACTTCAAAATTACTCGAACGCATAGTGCGCGTAAATACCAGGAAAGCCGTGGGTGCACAATGACATGAAAATGCAAAAAGCAGACGATTGCAATCGATGACATTCATCGCTGCATCGCCAGCTGGTCTCATCTGCATAAGATCTGATTTATAATAAAGTGAATATAGACCGTCAATGCCTCAGTCTCTCCCATTGTAGTCACAGCGCTTCGCCAGCATGATGAATTTAAGACGAGCGTGAGTGGACAGACGCGATATGATTGGCTGGATGCACAGTCCGTCTGCAAATGCCACACACACACGCACGACCTGGCTCCCAATAAGTGCGCACCGGTTTCACTTAGAACATCCCGAAAACTCGGAAACGACAAGGAACCCCAAAAAAGATTTTGATGTATCTGCCTTCTGAACCGTTCAGTTTTGTTGGCATTGTGTCTACGTATCATTTTGAGTTTCGCTTGCCGGATTCCACAAGACTAATTCTAATGTTTACTCACTCCTTCACTGAATTTTGATAAGAAAATGCTATTTTCATATTTAAATACATGTAAAATTTTAGATGGGGTTTTTGACGACCAAATTGTTTGGGAAATAATTTAAAGAAATGGCTGGAAGGAAAGTTGTGGCAAGTGGGAAATGGACATGCGAGGAAATGTTGCAGCATTTGGGACTTCACAGCGACCTTCATGAAAAACATACGTATGCGTTAAGTCGTTATTGTTGTGTTACATTGCTGGAAACAAATGCATTTAATGCATTCAAACACACGCCATATGACACTGGGAATCAATGAATTAATCGAAACCAACTCTTGAAGTAATCCAAGGTTATGCCATTACAAATTAATTAAAAGATGCAACAATGCTGCCACAACCGTATCAGAGCATGATAGCTTTGCGTTTTCCGTGAATTTCGTCAGTCTTTTGCCTTGTTTTACGTCATAATGCTGGTTGCCTGGTTGTCAACCTAGAATTTTAGCCAACGTGGGATACATAGCCCCACTCATTGCTTCCATATCTGTTAATGGGACTTTGGATTAAGACGACGCTGGTGTGGGAAATCCTACACCTCGGAACCATCCAGCGAACATGACACATTAAGCTAACTGCAGCAATGCATGTCTAGCAGGCATGTGCAAACAGGCATGCGTTCAGTGTGCTCGATGCACACCCTAAGGCGAAAATAATCAGCGAATCATAAGTGGGATTTAACCGACTTGTAGCCAGTGACAGTGGTGACGAGTATAATTTATATAACTATGTTTCTTGGAACGGAGACCACTTTTCTGAACGCAAAATGAAAGCACTACTGCAGAGCTTCCTCCATTTGGTTTTATCCGTCAACGCTTGCTATATACACCTCGGTAGAACACTTTGTATTATTATTGTTATTATTGCTCAAATCGAAATCTAAACGATTGGGAGGAAATGTTTATACGGAATATTTCCCAAAATGCATTACTGGAATGCCTCGCAATCCCAATGTTATACGTTGCTGATTAGGTTATACAAATGCAGGGCCAGGTTGATAACGAGCGTGGGAGAGCTGTTAATTTACATCAGGTTACTGCATTTGTGTAAATATCAGAATTACTTATGTTCATATTAAATGATCAAAACACCTTCATTAAATGCCTTCTTGTCAAACGCATAGAAATACTAATTCTACTACTGCGACTAATTGATTCAAACAAACACAATGAATTGACTTTGTTTAGAATTTGATATATGCTTGAAATGGAATCGATGACCACATTAATTGTCTGTTAATGATGATAAGGTACACAGTACTAATAGACGTACCAACAAGTCAGCAGATAGATATTCCTAATGGTAGGATATGCTAGTATAACACTCCACCTTATTCTTCATTGTAATGTTTTTCATGATTATTTGCCTTTGCTATCTTCATTTGTGTGCCTTATCTAGAACGCAGGCTTGTCATACTCAAAATTGCATGATGTAATCCGTTACCCTATCGGCCTGTTACTCCTGTTCTCGAGACCTCAAAAATTAAGACGATTTATACACTGAAGGCTCCTATGACATCACATGAAGGTTACCCTGAGCACTACTCAGATCATTCTCTCTGCATTCGTAGACATTCCCAAGATGTGCCCATTCTTGTCAACTAACGCATCTGCTTACAAAATTTAAAACCTCATCCGCTGCCGTGTAGTACGACTCACGCCACGTGAATGGCATGCGGCTTCGAACGGTCATCATGGCGTCAGCTGTCAACTGCACGCAATTTTGTCCGACTTCTTGGTGACCTGTGTACCCTCAAAGCGTGTCTTCACGTTGCTCGAACTGGTCTGCAAGCTATAAAGTCGCTTGGGTATTGATGTCATCTGATTTTGAAAACATTATGCTAAGCGCGTTTCGGGTGATATGTTCGGACATTAGGGAAATTTTCTAAACAGGTCAAGGCATGTGGACTATGTTAATCCGCGAAACAAATCCTAGATGCTTGTACGCGCAAAAAGCGCCAAGAATAGTTAATAAGTCACACCCGGTGTAAGGGAGTTTTGTCAGTGTAACTGCTGGCCTTGTGTGAGAGCGATCTGCTGTTGAGAGTACGGCAGGATGTGCGACGGCTTAGCGCAATATGATAGAAGTATGTGATATTAAAATTAAACTAAAAAGGAAAACTATGTTATCTGCGTCGGTCGTAATACGTTCTCTCAAGAAATTACGACAACGCATCTTTCCGATTGGATAGGTAGTTGTACCGCTTTGCTTTTATGCTGCTGCACGCATCAGCCAGTACTGAAGTACTCCATATGTCACTGAAGTATGAATAATCTTCGAACTAGAAGCTCTGTGTCAGTTTCATAAACATGCACTCCAGTAATGATAGTGTTTGTTGAAGCGATATTCGGTCTGAAGTAAGAAAAGTCTTTAAACTAGAAACTATGTGTCGTCCCTTATAACATTTTTCATTGCTGATAACCGATCACAAACAGTCGTGATATGCCTCGCATGGCATAAGCAACTGTATGTCTTATGAAACAACACTTTGCCACTGTTATTGCATAACCTGTGCATGCTATCCTTCAATTTCGAAAGAGTGATTTGCTTTCTTTTTAGAAAGAAACCGCTGTCCTCTTCGTGGTAATTATGTAGACCTGAATGCATTTGTGGACAACAGTCTAACACACTTGCCTCCCCTTTCCTACGCTTTCTCCGATGAACAATTCCACGCGGTCAGTTTCCGACTTGACAAGTTAGGTGCTGTTACGGACTCGACGTGCAGCATGCTGCGAGGCGTCCGCGAAGCAAACATTATTCAATTCCTGTGTTCTGCTTCTTTACCCTCTGTGCATACTAGGTTAGCTAGATGGGTAAGTAAATGACAGGATGAACTTCATTGACATATGCCAGTATTCATCCAAACCGATTTCTCAAAATAGGATTCGACGAATACTTTGACAAATAGATTTTCTCAGTCGATTTAACACATTTCAAATTAAAATACTATGTAGGGTCTCTTAAAGGATCGCAGACGGGAGGAGTATGGGACAAGACGTGGCAAATATATGGTTTCTCTACATGTCATTTTAGAAGCTATGAAGGTTGATGACTACGGCACTAATTTGCATAACGGATGTATACAAGACACTTTTGGCCTGACGAATCTATTATTTGCTAATGTGTCTCAGATTGTGAATCGCCCTTTTCGAAGAAACGCTATCTATAATTCGTCCAGCTGACAAAATATCCTTTTGAAGGTAGACTTCTTGGCACGTGCGGCGTTTGATAAGTTACAAACTCTGTATTGTATTGCTTCACCATGAACACGTTAACGATTGTGCATTTTTAATCATAAAAATGCAAATTATGTTAAAAAAAACGCGAAATTTTCCGGAAACATTATGAAAACCTGATTTTATCACGATCGAATATATATATATATACATATAAATCGTGTGGTACCGACAAAGACAAGGGAGACCGGAATGGCCATTTCTGGCTTATTAGCCGTCATCAGCCAGTCATACCCAACCCCAAGTGTGGATCACTTAAGATTCGAACCCGGGATCTTTGGTCATGGAGTTTGACGCTCTACCATTGAGCCACGGGCCCGTTGTCCTGTCGGTTGTGATCGGGAATATTAATTATAATAGTGGGCGCTCAGATATATACATACATACATACACATACATACATATACACACTTGTGTTTGTTAGCAATGAGTCAAGCTGTTTGCTTAGGATTGCTGCAAAGTGGGTAATGTTAGCGCGATTTTAAACCCATCTTGTCACCAAAAATGATATTGAGTAATGCTAACTGTCGACTGCCAAGAAGACGGAAAAGGCCAAACCCGTCTTACGTCACACTGTGGACAATGTCGTGCTGCCAAACGTTATATATTCTGAAGTTATTATTTTTATGGCAATAGGAAGAAATTTTACGGTATACACGTTGGAAATCGACATCCTATGTTGCCATCAGATCTAGGCCAGTTTCGTTGAGAAAGCTAATATTGTACACGTTCATATATGTACAATGACGGTACCAACAAAGAAAAGAGCGATTCGGATGAGTCCATATGAAGACCAGGCTTACGGCCGAATTATTGAATATCGTCGCCTGGTTGTGCCCCCGGCAGTCGCAAAACGAGGCAGAATGTGATTACCAACAAAAAGTAAGGGAGACTGGGTTTGCCCTCATCAAGCAGCTAAACGGAACCACATATATACTTAACGGAACTCATGTCCGTGGCAAACTGGTAAACCGTTCGACTTATTAAAAAGGATGCCCGGTTGGAATTCCACATTTCCCAAATCCAAAGTTAGGTTTCACTAAATGGCCATAACAACTAACTCAGAAATGACAATTCTGCTCATCTCTTGACCTCATCGTTAACCTTCTTCTGCAAATATAGTCCTATTTGTGTAGGGCAACAATGGTAGAATTTCGAGTTGGAATACATATAATTACTTCTGGTTGATTGCTGTTTCTCTCAGAAAATCGAAGCCCGCATCATCATATGAAACCCTGGATTCAAACAGGCGCGTATAAACGGTGCAGGTGATTGGCGGCCGTGGTCGATGAATCAGGTCAGAAACTAATGGCCGGAAAGAAACGTGTTTGCACCTCGCTGCCTGACATTATGTATCTTTTCAAATTAGGAAAATGTTCAGGATGATTATAATTCTACCGTCGCATGTGCCAACGTTAGCCACTTGAGGAAAATAAGTGCTAAGCAACAGTAAACCGCTCGCTTTTTACTTTACAGAGTAACACACTTGAGCAGCAACAATGACACGCACATTGATCCGTATGGCGACTGTCGATACTTCCCTCTTCACTCTCCCACACATCGTCGATTATCAATAACAGTAACAAGTTGCAAAAACAGCTGCCGAAAAACCAAGCTACCTGTGTACGTGCCCACATGTGACTTTATCCAAACTACAGGATAAAACCAAAGATATGCATCCTACTTACCAAATGAGCGAACGTGCTTCCTGCGACGTGTCGCTTTTCTTGTAGGCAATGGAAAAACTAATTGTTTTCCCGGAGTATAAGTTCCATAACTAACCTCATCTTTTTGACTCGAAAGGATTACTTAACTAGGGTTGTAATGTTAACTATCTTGAAGTACGCTTTCAAGATAATTTACCTACTCCGGGATAGCAGTTTTTGAATGAACTTTCCGACTGCGTGCAAAAACTACAATCCGGAAAATGACAAATAAAATCGTAGGAAGTTTTCTCTTTGATTTTCGACGCCCTCGTTAATTCAAATATATTTCCTAGAAAACATAAGAATACTCATTCATTTGCTCATTTGGTGGTAACTTTTGTCTTCCACAAATGTTGTACCTAAAGAAAGAGTATAGTTTAGTCATTAAGAACCTTTCCTTTAACAAATAATTAAAGACTCAACCTACCGTTTCGCTTGTATTCAAGTCTTCCAAAATACAACCTGTATATTTTTAATGAACAGAAAATCATACGCTTCTACAGGGTATCAAGAGGAGACTATATGGGATCATAAAAATTATCAGTGGATTGGAGCCATATTTTTAAATTTGCAAGCCACATTGCGGAATACAGAGGCATGACATTTTATGAGCGGCCATTTTATGGTATTAAAAGTCTCACAATTAAAAATTTTTTTACAATTGAATTTTATCCTTTTTGTGTGTAAACGTTGATGAAGCCGTGTTATTAAGCGAAATCAGCAAAATAGTGAATACTGCTACGCATGTTTTCACTAAAATATATTTAAATTTATAAGGAAATCGAAAAAAATAGAAAATTCCTACTACGTAAGTGACTATTTTACGGACTTTTTTTTAAGAGCGGCCGGAAAGTTCATTCGAAAGCCGCCATCGTGGAGTACCTGAATTATTTTGAAAGTATTCTCAAATCTGGTTAACATTACAACCCTAGTTCAGTAGTTTTTTTGAGTCGAATATGCATTTTAGAATTTCGGCCAATAATTCACGAGTTGGCATACGGGCTCACACACTCACATCAGACATTCAAGTGCAAGTGTCTAATATGTGTGTGACCGTCCGAAGATCAGGACGTTAATGTGTGATTTGACCCACTTAATGGAGTGGCTAATATTTATGTAATATTTAAGTAATACTTCCTAATCGGAAACGCATTCCGGAATTTTGGCCAACATCTCAAGAGATCGGTCACGCACTGTATGTGGTAGCCTAATCCATTTGTGAAGCATAGCTGAATTAAGAGGCCAGCGGATGAGGTGGCCTATTTGATGGAAGATTGCGATTTCAAAGGTAATATGTTGGTCAGAGAGAATGGTGAACAGAATGGGAATACACACGCGCAGCATATATTCTAGAAATTGTCTCTATCGGATACGTAGTTAATGGTTGTGTGATAGTCTAGCCCAAATGTGAAGTGAGGCAATATTAAGAGGTCAGTGCCCGATGCGGCCTACATGATGTAAGATGAATAAGCAATATGACAATCATGGACACCCGTGCGTGTACAAGGTTCATTCTCCTAATTTTTTCAATCGGTCTCCAGACAGCTGTGGGTAAAATATGGGTCTGTTGTAAAGAGTACCATTCACCAAATTGCAAAATGTCGCATGAATGATCACCTGACTGCGTATTCGCTTTTAAAAATTAAATATGTGATACCTGAGCAGGGGTTAAGACTTTTGCAAATAACACACAACAATAAAAAGCACAAATATTTCTCGAATTACCGCTTCGCCGCAGATGTCCCTCTCCTGATGCTTCGTCCATGAATGGAATTTTATTGTTTAAGCAAAGCTGTGTCCGATTTGGACGCACAAACGTATATAATGTAAAAAATAGAGACAAAAAGAACAGTATAATAATTTGCTAATCAGGTTGTCTATAATGTAGCTCACTACATCTACTATAACCTAGCAGTCTCTAAGTCGTTGCGACCAATCCGACTTGGTTTCTGCCATATGTTGGAGCACCACCATCTTTGGAATTATATGTGATAAATGGTGCTCTGAAGTACGGGAACTGAAAATTGGCATGGTACCACAATGGTCTCATGTTCAAAATTTCACACTTCCATTAGCTCTCTCTCCCAACTACTATTTCAGCCTATTTTCAACGCCAAGTGAGAACACGAAATCCAATCCCAATCAAAACCAACTTCCTCAACCAACCCTCAAGGGCTCTTCTGAGTTGTTCTGTTGTTATTGAATGTTACGGTTCTAAAAAAAGTACATTTTATCAAAATGTAAAATCTTTCATGTAAAACCTTTCAGGTCGCTATCAAACGCATGCTGTAAGATAATGAACGCTTAGCTTTACACAGTACAGCCTTATGGTTAAAACGTTATTTTTAAATTCAACAAACTACTGTGGAGTTTGTCACGCAGAAGAGCAACATAATGGTAAGCAATGTCTGTCCATTAATCTACTCTACCTCTCTGTTAAGCGCGGTACATAAGTTTAAAAAAACAATGATTATCATCTCACAGGATTAAGTTGATATGACCCATACTGAAATATGTGGCACCGCGACGGATTTGTGAGTTCTTGCATATCTTTAGTAAGCATTGCTAAAGCTTATCTCTAATGTTGATGTGAATACATTCACCAAGGTATCTGAAAGAGGGTTCCTCGTTGAGAAGAATGTTTAGTGAGTCAGGACTGAGGGAGTCCTGCAGTGGAAACCTACACTAAACCTTTCTACTTGGTAAATAGGAGACCACTTTCCAAGTGGCATATATCTACTCCGAATATGTCCAAGCGTTATTCCCATAATTTTCATAGAAATCCTCACAAAACATTAACGACACCTTTTGTCAAAAAACCAAAACTTATCTCGGGCTGTTGTGGTTTACCTAAATGTTTTCTCACAATACCTGCACGCGTTTTGTCTAATACTTGTGCAATATTTCCTACTTTCTGCGGTGTGCATGCTTTTTAATTTGTGTCTCAGGCGGGTATTATTGGCCTGTCCGTGGCCAGTCTCTGGAGATGTTTGCATTTGTGGAAAACAACATAAATCACATTCTTCCCCTTACGCACAACTTTATGGACAAGAAATTGTATACCATCAGCTTTCGACTGGCGACATCTGCCGTCGTCAAAACCACAAACTGCAGCCTGCTGCGATTTGCGCACGAGGTTAAATTAATTCAGTTTCTTCGTCACCTCACACTTCCGAAGGTGGAGAGAAAGGTTACCCCAAAACTTAGCTGCTCGTATGAAAACCTCTATATAATTAATCCGCATTAATCTGTTTAAATATCATTTCGGGAGAAACCTGTTTAAGTTAAATTATTGCTTCTATAATCATTCCTTTGAGCATGATCTTCCACTTACTTTTATTAAGCAACAGAACTGGATGGAGGTGACAGAGTTTCCGACCACAAAAGTGGACTTACTGGAGGTCGAATTAAAAACCTCGACCGCTGATGCTTACGTCAACTATTTTTCCGATGATACCATGATAAACACACTACGCATTCCGAAGCTGATATTTACGCATTTGTTGCAAACTGAGCATAGTTACTATGAACCACCCGAAGGCCTGACGAACTGGCAACGAAAACCCATAACCTGCATAGGAATAATGACACAAAATGCATACGCCAGCTTAGACAATGCACGCTGTATTGTTTCTGCAGCAGCGCACTGATGGTTGTTTTAAAAATTTGCTATTTTAATAATGGGTGTTGATATTTAAAGTCAAGGTTTTGCTTCTTTATTCCTCACTACTGGAATTTTGTTTGATCCGAACTAAACTTCGTCGGGATTATAAGCTTGAATATATTATGACTGATTGTGTTAATCTTATGAAATGTTGATGAAAATTTTAAAGTGTGCTAACAATTTCGAAACATTACTTAAGCAGGGTTGTCACGTTAGTTGTCCTGATCATGCCGGTAACGTCGACATGTTGGCACTCAAATGAACTCCTTATCGACAGCCTGAGTGAAATACATTTTGCAAAAATTGACTGCATAATCAATATTATTTGGTCCTAGGGATTTTCAATGCCATGATGAATTATTATTCATGTTACGGATAACAATCCACAAAAGAGGGTTTAACATGCTACCAAATAAGTTAAAATAAAATATTTCTATGTATTTATTTATACCAATATGTTGGAGTCTAAGAAGACATCGAAGATCAATGGGTAGATTAGTATTATTTAAACATTACATTTTTGCAAAATGTGGTCCACGCAGGTGTCGATAAGCAGCTCATTTAAAAATCATGCCATCCTAACGTGAATGAAGTATCTTACATTATGCGACATGATAATTCGTATTAGACCCCTAATAAAGTAACCGTTAGAAATTGAAATCACATATCGGAATTGCTGTCAACATTTCTTAAGTTAACATATTCACTCTAACCATCTCCTTAATTAACCCACGCAATTAAAAAACCTCAATCTAGTCTGGAATTGCGGAAAATCTGCTTCTGCCTGATATTTTGATCGTTAGCTCTATAATTGATGACTGTCAAAATTACACTTTAGTAATACCTCGATGCTGAAATCTATCATTCCTGAGGGCCACATTATAGAATTGGTTTATACTCGAATTGCTCGTTGGGGAATTAGGCAAATTTGTGTGCATATTTTATGTGCATTCAGTGATGGAAGTGTCGATGATCATCCCGCGAGAAGATTGTAAATTAATAAGTAAATGGATGGAGTGGGTATCAACCCATATGTTCCCCCAAAAGCAATGTTGCAATCAGATACTCTCACAAAATAAGGATTGAATTTTAGTAAGCGCATCAGAAAACTGTAGGCGTGGCCAGCAGTATGGCATTGACAAATCACGAGGGTACAACCAAAAGGCGTCGGTCAATGAAACTAACGCACTTATAAAATCAAGAATATATTTACCACTGTCTACAGAAGAGTCTTCATTTGTTACGCACCATGCAGGGAATGACGGTGTTGCTACTTTTCATGGTACCAGTCAGGCCTTGTCATAAGCTCTTGGGTACGGTGATGCATACGCTTATGACGCTTACTCCTAAATGAAACCGCAAATCTTAGCAAAACAAAATATTTTTTTAACTTTTTTATGAACTGTTAACTGTGTGTGAAGAAATCTGTACGATGCACCGCAGGCAAAGTCACGACGACCGGTATTTCTGTTTAATGTGTAACTAAAAAATCAATATTGGCGATCATATCTATTTTGGTGTCTTCCAGCACTTCCCAGCGGAATTTCCAATTCGCGGTCCAGGATCCCTATTTTATTGAACATCGCATAATGTTGCCTTTTTCACAGTCACTATGCTTCGGCCATTTATTGAATGCCAGTCCCCACATAACACTAAATAAACTTCCGTATGGGAGTACTTTGCCAAATAACTACACGGAAAAGTCGAAATCATTTCTTTTCATAATATCAGCACACAATATGGCTTATAGTTCTGCAACAATATTAGCTATTATCAACTTTTTACAATTTTATATTGCATTTCAGGCAGCAAGTATTGTCCTGTTCGCGACCAGTCTGCAGATATTTGTGCATTTGTGGAAAACAGCATGAATCGCATTCTTCCCCTAACCTACGTCTTTACCGATGAGGAATTACACACCGTCAGTTTTCGACTGAAAACATCTGCCGTAGTGGAAACCACGAAATGCAGCCTGCTACGATTTATGCATGAAGCAAAACTCATACAGTTTCGCTGTTACCTTACTCTGCCGCAGGTTCATATTAAGGTGGAAAGAATGGTAAACGCTTGGTTAAACTAGATTTGGAAAAAATCCCAGTATTTATTTTTCATTAATATATTTCCGCATTATCTCATGTGAATGCTGTTTCGCTTATGTATCGAAGGGATGAAAAGCTTTTGAATAAAATCTTTTTTTGTGGAACAGAGCTGGACGGAGGATGCATTGCTTCAAGGCTTACCACTGGATAGCCTATATGTTGATTTAGAAAACGTGACCGCTGACGCCTACGTTACTTATTTGTGCGATAGTACCATGATAAATACACTACGTATTCCAAAGCTGCTATTTCCTCGTCTGCCTCGGGCAGCATACCGCCGGTATGGGGGCCGTAAAGGCCTAACGAATTGGCAACAAAAAGCCATATCAAGAATAGGAATAATGGCACAATTTGCATACGCCAACTTAAACACTGCATGCTGTATTGTTCCTAATGTTGCTCGCTGATGGCTGCTTTAACAGCTTACTACTCAAATACAGCCGATTTTAGCAGGAGACTTGCGTATTTTTTCCTCTATTTATCACTGCTGGATGCTTCGCTGATCTGAAAATTACATCCTCCGAACAGACACAATAGGTGTATCAGGAATATATGATGCTGTCTGCATCATCGCGTCCTGGTGTGTAATATTGAAAGCGATGCTGGTGCCCATCTCATGTACCCTGACCACAGAAACTGCTGATATTATTTTCAGGAGTTCTAGACGTTTCGCATACTGCTCTATCAGTAGTATGGCCTATCCTTTTGCAGAAATTTGGTTTGCGTCATTTTAGCAAGCATTTTAGCGAAAATGAACGTAGCGATGTTCTCGGGCAGTTTCCTGAGCTAGTACCTGTCCTAACCCTAGCTTTTGCATCTGGTCGTGTTGGGCTTTGGAAGGAGATTAAATTACGCTCTTGAGTATTGCTAATCAGAGCCTCCTGGATTTATTACAATCCTACTAAGGTAACCTCTAGAAATTGAAGTCACATCTTAGAATTACTGTCAACATTTCCGAAGATAGCACATTTAGTGTAACCATCTCCTAAAGTAACCCACGCAATGAATAAACCCCAATCTAGTCTGGAACTGCTCCTGCCTGATATTTGGCTCGTTAGCTGTATACGAAATGACTGTCAATTAATGACTTCATTAATTTGTAAGTAGTGAGTCCGACAACGCTTGGCATAGAAAACTCATCTCGCGGTTCTGTCGACTGACTGTCACGCCTAAGATCCCTTAGGATGTGTATGTATGTATGTGCGTTTAGATTTCGACATATTGCCCTCTAAGGGGTAGAAGACGAAATCGTCGGACGATTAATTCTATTTGAATTTTGAATCGGAACGGTCATTAGAAGCAGCTGTAGATGCGAGTGTTAAACAGATGACGTGAACATTGCCTATTTGACGAAGCTGCTATACCACAATGTCTGTCATTTCTAACGGCTCCCGCAATCATCATCGGAGATCCTACTTGACGCGAAGATTAATTTTTGATGCTTTTGATATATTTACTTTGGCTGCGACTCTCTTAGACCCTTGCAGATATTTCCTGCCGTCTCAGCGGGTCTTACGGCCTCATACTTTTGTGCTTTTGCACAAGCCCAACTCCAAGTGGAGTGAGATGGCGGCCGACGGCTTCATAGACATTTTTAACTTACTACAGCTCTCACGCAAATATTTCGTTCACAATGACCTCCCTGGTAGACCCCAGTGGTGAACCGGATGTGCCAGGTGTGTAAGTGCCTATTTGTGTTTTTGGTCCCAAATGGCGGTCTGAGTTAGGCAAACAAACACGAAACCGTGCTTTATCAGTCTTTTCCCCCCACACAGACTCTGTTGTCTCTGCACTACTATCACAGCTTCGCGGACTTCGGCCTGATCAGTGGTTGCCTGTCCATGACCTCTATCACCTGTACGAAGCTGGTCTGCTTCGAGAAGCCAATGGATCTGTGTGCGCTCATTCCTGAATAACTGGGTTCACAAGCAAGTGGTGCCGCTTCGCCCCACCGTCTCCTTACGTGGTAACCAAAAGTGGCTACACCAGCGACTGTGTTTACTTACCAATGATTCAGAGTTAACAGTGAAGTCGGCTGAAGAGTTCTTGACAGGCATCAAACATCTCGAAATGGAGGCAGTTGATGTGATGATGTCATTTGACGTGATCTCATCATTCACCTCCACCTCACCCGCGCTGAGAATCGACACTATTTATGGCTTTCTCAGAGAAAATTATGATGAGACCGACCAAACGGCTCAAACGAGCACACATCATCGAACCCCTTGAACGGTGTTTTAAGACCGCCTTTACATTCAACGGCCAAGTCTACGAGCAAAAGAAGGGGAGACCGATGGGCTCGCCTCTGTCTGGACTAATTGCTGAAGCAGTTTTTCAGAGGCCATAGCAGCTGGTCGTCAGGTCGTACCCCCCGAAGTTCTGGGCCAGATACGTCGACGACACGTTCGTTGTAATCAAGAGGAGCGAGGTGAAGGCATCCAAGGCATTGTTGAACTCAATCTTTTCCGACATTCATTTTACTATGGAAGAGGATGTCAACAGTCCGTTGCCCTTATTGGACGTACAAGTTACGCGATTGACAGACAGGAAGATAAGGACAACGGTTTGCTTTAAGGCAACAAGTACTAGGCGCATCCTACATTTCCGAAGCAAACACCATGTTGGTCATAAACGCAGTTGTGTCAGAACTCCCGTTCAACGTGTTCAAACACATTGTATCGACAACAATGGTTGGAAGGAGGAAGTTAATTACTCACAGGCCCTTTTTAAAGCCAACGGCTACCCGAAGTACTTTATATGCAATTGCCGCAAAATAGCCTCATTTTGAACGGTCGAGTGGAGAAAAGCCCAATTTTCTGCTCTCAATAGCCTATGTAAAGAACGTATCAGAGGTGACGACGAGAATCCTGAAACCTTTTGGGATTGGCGTGGCTCATAAACCAGAATGCACCATCAGACAGAAAATCATGAAACCCAAAGACCCGCTACCAACAATGTAACAGTGGGTGGTGGTCTACAGCATACAACGCCTAAATTGCATTGTAAGGTGTGTCGGTGAGACAGGCAAACGCCTCGGTACATGATTGCATGAACACCAACTTGCAATCAACCGTAAGGACAAGCTGCTATTGGTCTTTGGCCACATACGAGAACCTAACTACAATTTTGACTTTGATAAAGCCAGGGTAATTGGTCGAGCCAATGAGAAGTTGGCCAGACTGGTGATCGAAATTTGGCCTCGACTGGCACATTCAACAGAGCCATAGATCTGCATCCCGCCTACTAGGCGCTACGCACAAGGCTCGAGTCAGTGCGGACAGAGGCAATAAGGCAAGCGAGCACGCGGGACCGAGAGTCAACGCTACGGAGAAGAGCGGAGTTAGGGCCCAGAGGTCATGTGACCAACGCCGAACACTGTTGCTGAGTGTTGCTCACATGAACAGCAACGAGCGATCAGTCCACCGGCTGACGTGAGAGAGGCGAATCCGCACGTTGATTTGTCTACAATTACGCCAACCACAAAAGAAACAAAGGTCACGCAAGCCTCTGAGCGGTCGCCCCGGGGAGGTCTAAGCCAGTAAGCGGCAAGCAGGCAGGTCAAAGTTCGTGCGTCCAGCACGGCTATAATACGAGGCAAGTGGCAAGACTGAACAAATAAAAACCGGCAGGAGCAACAAGTAAGCTACTTTCGTGACGGAAACGAGGAAGTTTTCGAATCGTCAGTTCGAATAAAATATGGTCCATGAATACGCGCTCTCGTCTTTTTCGGGAGATTATCAACGCGATACAATGTCTGGACCTCGAATCTTTACGCATATAAATATATACGAGCCTCGGGTGTTCCACACTTCGGGGTTGGGTATGACTGGCTGACGACGGCTAATAAGCCAGAAATAGCTATTTCAGTCTCCCTTGTCTTTGTCGGTAATAACAAACTGCCTTAATATGTATGTATATACCAGGGGAGGGACGACAGATATACTGATGCAGAACTCTTTTGAGCCACATGTTTTTGCATGCCGCCAGCGAAGTTTATTAACTAGATGGCCTACCTTACAAAATGTGGCGATCGGATCTCGATTGAAAAGTGTGTCATACATATTTTTTCGATTTGATTTGAGACACAATAAGCCATTTACTGTGTAGGGATTCATATCAGCTTAGTTTTATTGACACAAATGATGAGGTCCGATTGTTCTTCCTATCTGCATAACTGTCTAGACTAATGAAAATCTCAGATCGATTCCTCATGTTTATGGGCATTGTGCTGTAAACCAAGATTAGTATAAATAAATAAAAAGAAATAAATTCCTTTCGATACCGGAAAAACCCAGTTCTCTACTATGAATGAAATATAAAGGCGGGAATGACAATTTTCGTTTTTTTGGCGGTCCGCGCCATAAAACCCGGTAATACACTTATCTGACTGTAGTGTTTTTGACTCCCAGTCGCTTTTCAGTCCTGCCTATAGCCCAGAACTCACTCCAATCGAGAACCGTTTCTTACCCACCAAACGATTTTGACGCAAGGCAAAGAATAAACGTTCAGCGGAGAAAAGGCAGGCCTTTACATTTGACAATCACACTACTGACAGCGTGGTCGTATCAATGGTTAAGAGATATTCAACTGTGTTAAATGCAAATGGATAGTGAACAAAGTACTGATCATTTGAACTCCAAATCAGTTTTCCTTATTTTCCCCACTTTGAGCCTCGTCCTTCTATGTACTAAACGTATCTACGCAATTTGTAATATAGCCATTTTCATAAAAATAGTAAGTAAACTGAAATGCCGACGGTGCCTATTGTTATATCAGAGATAATGCGTTAGACTGAGAGGATGATGAAGGCAATGGACATAAGCACGCTCAGTAAACGTTCAAAGGCATTTTCCTGTCAGATGCGTGTCTAATGAATATGTGATCGTCTAACCCAAAGGTGAAGTAAAGCTAGACCAAGGGGTCAGTGCCTGATGTGACCTCCTTTCTTTAAGATTGATAAAAAATATGACAAATGTGGACTCCAGAGCGCGCGCAACCATCAGGCTTTATTTTCTTAACCGATCATCAGATGATTGTCGGCAAGGAGCGGGTCAGCTACAAAGAGCTCACCTTGATATACTACAAAACACTTTATGAATGAGAGACAATCACTCTTGGGTGACGCCTCATTCCTTGAGGCCTGAGCCAATTCGTCTGGTGATCATCGCGTTAAAATGAAACACGGAGGATTAAATTGAGGAGATTAAGGATTTTGATGCGGACCGGAGAGCCGTCGTCGCATCAATTACCACACCCAGCTTTTATCTCGAGAGTCGCTAAGTATACTACGCATGTGGGCACACGGCAGCTACGTACTATACATACTGCGATCCTTGTGGCTTCCGTACCGTTATCTGCGACTGTGTCTGACGAGCGTCATGCTTGTATGTGACCACATCTTTTTCTTCTTCTGAATTGCTTCCTGGCGATCGTTTGTTCGATTTTATCGGCACTTTGTCGACTTTAAGCTGTCAGGCAGATTGCACATGACCGACCCCTGTTTGGATGATTATCCAATAGAACCGCGACATAATGTTTCATATCAGACGTTGTTTGCATTCTGCTCTCATAATCTTGCGCATTGAAATACAGTCAGTTTTATCATTCAGTGATCAATGAAGTCAGCAGAAGCCTCGTCTTTTATCCTGTTAACGAGACAGATATCAGACGACAGGCTATGCAATTGTGGATTAAATTGATTTTTGTCGCTGAAGATTAAGATGAACAAATGCAGTCGAGATACATTTAATGTTATAGTTCTGAACGTGTTTGGGTTGGATCAACGAAATTTCCAGCAGTGGGCAATAAAGACACAAAACGTGGGCTTTAAATATAAAAACTCTTTATTGCAACGGTGAATTGCTAAAGCAACCGTCAGCGCGCACGTACAGAGACAACACAGCGTGCAGTGTCCAATTTGGCGTACGCACTTTGTGCCATTATTCCTATTCGTGATGTGGTCTTTCGTTGCCAATTCGTCAGGCCTTCTGTTATTTCATTAGTGCTGTGCTTACCCTGAGGCAAATCCGCAAATATCAGCGTCGGAATACGTAATGTGTTTATCATGGTACCGTCGTACAAATAAGTAACGTAAGCGTCGGCGGTTAGGGTTTCCAAATCGACGTCCAAAGTATCAATGGGATAGCCTCGAAACCCTGCATTCTTCGTCCATCTCTGTTTTACAAGAAGAACAAACATAGGAGCTTAGACAAGAGATTAATCTTGACTGCGATAAACACGTTTAACAGGAATATTTTATGATAATACGTAAACATATTAATAGAACGAAGATACTGGATGGTTTTCCAAAGAGCAGCTGCGTCAAGTGGTTACCTTTCTTTCCACTCTAATATGAACCTTCGGGAAAATAAGATAACAGCAAAATTGTATGAGTTTTGCTTCGCGCACAAAGCCTAGCAGACTGCAGTTTGTGGTTTTGACAACGCCGGATGTTTTCAGTCGAAATTTCACGGCATGTAATTCCTCCTCGACAAAATTTAAGGTAAGAGGAAAAATTTGCTTCATGCTGTTCTCCACAAATGCACACATATCTACTAACTGGTCACGAACGGGGCAGTAATTGCTGCCTGAAATGCAACATAAAAGTTCGAACTTGTTTCTGCTGCAAAAGAAGGCACTGCAAAAGATTGGCAAAAGGAAATATGGGAGCAGAAATTTAAGCGATAATGAGAAGACATTTTGCCATGTCGTGTAAGGACTATCATGCAATTTATGGCCGAAGTACATTCACCTGGAAAAAGGCATCGTCACTTGTTGGTTTGCAACAGATAAACCACTGGGACTTATGAAAAATAGCCGAGTCGATTTGCTAGTCAATATTGTTGTCTAAGTTGCAATTCAAACAGAAGTGTGCGACGCCCTACCATTTTAAGATATTAACGTTACTACACGCATATAGTAAAAAGAATCCCTCCTACACTGCTGAAATTTTGTAGAACAATGACGCAGCATTCATCATTTGCAAAGAATTGCTGTTTCATTTAGTAGTAACTTGTCAAAAAGGGAATGTAATATTGTACCTGGCGGCCTATAACAAGACTGGACTGACACCACGAACAGTAGCAAAACCTTCACTATTCCCTGCATGGCGTATACACGATTTGAGACTCTTCTGTGCACAAAGGCAAATGCATGCAGACTAGGCAACGTGACAGTCCCATTGGCTAACGCTTGATGAAGGTCTTCTTATTCAAATACTGGCACAACGTACCCGACGTATAAAGATTACTCACAGCCAATGTCCCTCCTCTCCCTCGCCCCCGTGATCCAATGACCACGACAAGCCGACCACGCCTCGCCATGTGATTGGCTTGGAAACGAAGAGTGTTAATACGCTCTGAATCCTTTATAAAACCTGCGTAAATTATCTTGGCCATTCCATGAAATATTGATCGAAATGTCGAAAAACATGCTTCAGCCGAGTGGGATTATTTGTATGGAGTGCTCTGATTGGCCCTCATTTATAAAAATCTCAAATTAAATTAGACATCAGTGAAGGGCAGGTTTGAGTGGCATTTAAATATATTATATAAATAAAATACAAGAGCATTACATTTGACGAGTACAAAATGTCATAGGTTGTTCACACACTTTCATTTCTAAATGCATCCACAGAAAATAATAACAATTATTAAATTGCCATTTTTACTGAGTGCAGTTGTTCGCAGATGGCCAGAATGAAAATCATTCGAAATACGGCATTAGGTCGTTATCGAAATAATCTGCGACTACGCAGCCAGATAATAAATGCTATGACTCAACGGAAGTAGTCATTTCTAGTAGAAAAATACTTTTTAGAAATGTAGTCAACAATATATAAAATAGGAGAGGTACTGTAGTGAATTTCCAAACATATACAGTGCGTGACCGATCTAATGAAATATTCGCCAAAATTCTGAAATGTGTTTCCTATTTGGAAATATTACCGATTATCATACAGCATAACCCTATAATATTTTCGACTACCTTTTTGAATGTCGGCTTTTGCATGCACTTCTTTTTGACCACCTGCAGAAAGCACACTCTTAAAAAATGACTACTTAATAAGCGTAGATTTTTTCTATTGATTTTCGATGGTCTTATAAATTCAAATATATTTTACGGAAAACATGCACAAAACATACTTTCTTTTGCTCATATGGTAAGAAACCACACTGTCTTCATATTTCATGCCAGATAAAAGTGAGTATTTAGTTTTTAAAAAGTTTGTAATTACGAAATTTTCCAGACCGTGCGATGTTTGGGCCTTTAACGAAGGTATGTTTTGTGTCGCGCAAGCGGAGTGGCCGAGCAAAATTATCGATCTGTTTACTCTACTTTGTTGTCTCCATACAGACGGCGAGGAGGTGGTGGTGGATGATATCCAGTTCTGTGGATGCGTACCCAACAGCTACTGTTATCCGCCGCCTCGACAAACTGTGGTTCAAGGCGTCGCAGGAAAGAACTACCTGTGGCGGTGTCACTGGCTTTGCGACGGTAACAGTATGGTCGCCCCTTTGTCATCCTCCGAACTCGAGTAAGTCCTCCTCGTACATTGCTACTTACTGAAAATTAGTACAAACACGAAATAAATGTAAGACAAACGGAGGTTGAACATATAGCCCCATCGGACGACGCGAGTTTGGGTCAAGTCTACCCGCCCAACCTACTGAAACGTCCACTAAATCTGATACAGTAAGCCCAAATGTGATCGAACTCGCGTCGTCCGATGGGGCCTCGTAGCCCAGATGGTTAGATCGCTGGCTGTGCTATAGCCTTCCCTTGCTGTCGTGGGTTCGAATCCCACCGAGGCACCGAGCTTTTCACAGTTCGGTCATAGTGGATTGCATTTTTGCAAATATAGGTACAACAGAGTTCTGTCAAGAACGAGCATTTTATTGGCTCGATTTTTCTGATTCATTTTTGGGTCCGTCATCATTGATTGTGTACTGGACGCACATCATTTTGACGTTGTTCTCACGCAATCGCCTACGGACCTCCGCTAGCCAAAATCGTCGGACTAATGCCGCAATGCAGATAGAGTGGATTCGAGACGATGCAGTGGGTTGGACGGGTAAATTGACCCAAATGTGATTAAACTCACGTCACCCGGTGGGGCCTCGTAGATCAGGGGGTCAGAGCGTTGGCTGTGCCAAGGCCTTCCCCTTACTGTCTTGGGTTCGAATCCGAGCGAGGCGCCAAATTTCTCGCAACTGGGTCAATATGAACCTTTAAGTTATGTTATCTGAGGAATTGTTTGCAGTTTTTTGGGAGACCAATTGTACCTTATTTGTAGGAGATTTTCTTTGTTAATACCTACCAGGGTATACATATGGAAGTTTGTGTATTTTTAATAGAGAATAGTTAGATGATTTAACAATAGAACTACTGCCAATGTGAGTCTCGGCGTCGACCGGGGTGAGGCAATTTACGGGTAAGAACACTGGCTTAAGAAAACAGAAAAACTTACATTTTGTTTGTTAATCCTTATCTGAGTCCGCGTCCGCAGCAAAAATATCGGCATAAAAGCAAAATATTTCACAAGTAGTTGCTTAAAGACCCACAAGTTGGTGAAAGTATTAAATTATTATGCTAGTAAAGGACCCGCGTAGAGTATGACCACTGAGTTTTTCACAGTTGGGCCAACATGAAAAGTTGATCACCCGGCCTGTTTATTATGCGTTTCTTGTCCCCGAAGGAGGGGCCATCTTTTGAAAAAGGATGTACTTGTGCAATCTTGCTGAACGGGTGGTGCATTACGAATGAAGAAAAGGCGTTCCTTGATGTTTTTTGTGACCTGAAATACAGCTATTTCAAGAAAGTACCAAATAGTTACTGCTGAAGTGGCCACAAATGAGGGACCTTGGCAGCGGTTAAGACACAGGGGTGGGCTCGTTTGAACTTTCGAAGGCATACACACATCCTGCGAGGCGCGTCCGTTGTCCGCTCGGCACGAACCTAACCTCGAGGCATCTGGAGCCATCGACGTCTCCCAGTTGACAGCCAGTAATCATAAGGGGCATCCTTTTCTGGCCGGAGAATGTTTTGGTTTCTGTGATTTGACGTCTCCGAAACCGCAAGCAGTTTTTTGGATCTAAACAGTAGCACGGTTGAACAGGATGAATGGAAAAATGTGCGATCTTGTTGGGCACAAAACCTACGGTTGGGAGAGACCGTGATGCACCAGAATATATACTATTGCTCTCTCCCTGCCCATTGGGCTGTGGGACGGGACAGGATTTCCGTATCCGAAACCTTAATGATGCTTCTGAAGAACGACTTCTCGAACGCTGAACGGAACACAGTCGGACTCGCCGGTGTTACCGGTTTCGAATCTGCGCACTGATTTACCGGAATCCAATCAACCTGACTGGTCTTAGGACGATGCCGGTCTTAGGCTATGTGGAAGCTCAACAACTTTCCACTGATATCGCATCGAGAATCCAGTCCTAGGCGCTAACAAGGTGGACCCTTGACAAGTCGTCTGACTCGGTCAGTTCGCGATGAAGGGTGAGAGTTAAGTTCACGCTCGAGGCTATGACCTCTCGATAGTCTGGGATTCGGATATAAAACAGGCAGTAGATGTCCCTTTTGGACTGATGAGGACTGCACCTTTTTGGAATTGGAGCAACAGGACTAAGGAGCACGTAATTTGGGTAGTCTGGCTCGTTTACTGTTCGTCCGTACTACTGCACCAGGATTGTGAAGCTTGCCGGTTATACCCCACTCCGTATATATTACGCTGAGATGGCGCTCACCGATCAATTCGTGGGATATACTCGTCCCGTTGTGCCTTGCAGGCAGTCGCATAGTGACTCGCAACATATGCGAATCATGAAGTACCGACAAAGACAAGGGAGAAGAGAACGGCCACATTCCTGGCTTATTTGCCATCATCAGCCAGGCATATCAAATCCCAAGCATGAACCACCTGGGATTCGGACCCGGGGTCTTTGGTCATGGAGTTTGACACTCTACCAATGAGCCACATACTCGTTTTGCTGTCGGTTAATGACAAATGCGTCATTAACATAGCGCAACCATAGTTTTGGATTAATTTTAGGAAGGGCAATAGACTCCAGCTTCTGCATTATGGCTTCTGCGAGACAGCGAGGTATAGGCGAACCCATAGGAGTACCTTTCAGCTGCTGATAACATTGTTTGACAAAAGAATAGTTGGTTTCTAGACAAACATCATCATGACAGTTCGACCGTCGTTGCTGACGATGTCCACCGTGTGCTCCACAGCGAGGTAAGAGCAGGCACGGGGACTTGTGCGTGAATTAATCTATAGTGAGATTGAACTTGCACAACATCTACCGCACCCCCTTCTCCCCACCTGGACCCGATGTCAAGACACAGTCAAAAAGAACGGAGGCGGGAGAGCGCGCATGTAGCTGGCACAACCGGACCCGCACTTGGGCTCCCCACCACACGCCCTGGTTCACAACAAACACTCGACCGGGATTTTTAACCAACAACAAAATAGACGGGTCAGAAAGACGAGGATAACTGGGCAACTATGCTCAGGACCTGTATCCTCAGTGGGAGCGCAAACGCATCTAACGGCAGGTGACCAAGTGCCAGTGCACACCAGGTCTTTGTATATTGCGGGCTCTGTAAGTTCGTTCGAGTTTCGTGACTATTTCGCGTGCACAGGCCTTAACGGACTTGCCCCCATGCGGGCGCAGTTTCTTCCTCCGGAACCTGTAGTTGGGGTGCGACGCGCTTCGCCCCTCGTTTGAGTTTTCCACATTACCCATTTCTTGAGTTTTGTACATTTACACCGTAAATAGGTCAGTATATTTTAAGGGTAATAGGCAGTGCCTTTGAAAACCCCATCGAAAACGGGACACCAAATATCTAACGTCAATAAACATGCTACTAAACTGTTGTCAGTAACATGCATTTCTACAATTGTTTGTAAGGGTCAGTAGAGGTCTACTCAAGTAATACCTCAGCTGTCGTCCCACCTTTCTGCGGTTGCGGAGGCGGCCCTAGAGGCCATGAGATGCTAGAAACAGCCGTTCATAGCTGGGAGCCCTCACATCCGTTCGGCAGACATTCACTTTTGCCTGAGAAGTAATGAGTCACAGATTCCCAAGAGGCATATGTCCGATGCCCACGCCGGAAACAAAGCAAGCCTGGGCCTAGGATGAGAACTCAGTCAATCGATTTATCGATCCGGGCCCGGCGTAGAGAGCCTTGCGCAGTCACCTCCAGTCTAGCGCCGTCGGTCGATGATTGACTTACAGACCCCTTGACTGTCGTTTGTTCTGTTGCTGCTACTATCTCTGACGTCGATTGATGTTTGACTCATTAGAGTTAACTTCCTCTAGAAATTCTCGGCCTTTCTTATATGGGCAGATACCGACAATGCGCGTATTATCATAAGAACATTTGTGCCCAGTTTCTAGAGTAAGCATGGCGACTTCGAATAAGTGGTCAAACCGCGAAATGCGCCTCCACACGCCTAGATAAAGACCATTTGGCGATAAGGAAGCAGGAGGTAGACCAGTCCCATATGTAGTTGTCAGTGATAACATTCTGCATATATGTAGCAGGTGGAAAGAAACTTATTTTCATCAGTTCGATCGACTGAATGAAGGCAAAGGCGCCAAACAGTTCTTTATTAATCTATCCACCAGACGTTTTCGTCTCTCATCTGCTATATACATTTATATACATATGGGAAAGGAGATGGTTCCTGTGGCCGATGCAACAATCACTATAGCTGGGGTTCCAACATGTGCAAAAGAACGAGGGTCAATATTTCTGTATCCAGCCGACCCTGTATTCTGTAAGCAATCCTTCACTGAATATGTTACAGTTCGCATTGCATATCCAGTGAAAACCTGATTAACATTGCATTTTGGATCCAAATGGCACGCAGTAGTCATGACTATCTCCCCTCTCACTACTAGCATATGTCTGTCGGTCCATTAGATAAATTGCGTCTGCTCTTTGCGCTACATCGGGCGACCCCAGTATGATATCGCATTATTTGTCAGTCTTACGTCGAGAAGGCTGCATCACCACATTATATGCCTCAATTCCACAAAGTTCGCATTTTAACCGTAATATTTCCTTTTTCATGCGAGGGGTGGGAGAATTCCGTTGTTTCTGCCTGGATATAGGACAATTCCACTTTAGGAATCTCTGTGTCAATAATACTTCCAAGAAGGCTCAAACCCCAGCACCGCTAAGACGGCAGACCGGTCTCTGGACTCTGCTGAATGCACGTCAACCCCTCAACCTCCTCTCGCTATCTTCTGATTTGCGATGATCAGTGGCTCACTTGGAAATATAATGACCGCATTAAGCAGATTAAATTCGTAAAAGTGCTGTACGTGGCCATGGAAATGAAATGCCACGAAATGCGCGAAATTCGCGAACGATTGCCTGTAGGCGTTTGATTTTATTGAAGAGGATAAATCACACACCTTTTTCTGCTATTCCTGACGCCTCGTACTCAGTTTCACTGCAAACAGGGACATATCCAGAAAGAAAACGGGAACGACCACCATTCACTAGCGACTAGTATATATGAACTCCATCATTAGCACACTACAAACCCCATCCAGACCCGGTTGGACAGCGTCTTAGCACTTCCCACTAAGAGGAAGGCTGGAATGCCATTGCGTTATTTGGTGTTCGATCACTGCGGGTAATTGACAGTTTACTTTAGGGTAAGGTGATACCATGCTTACAGCATAAATACTAGCCAAAAGCACATGCACGCATGTTTCGCTGATATTTTGCCGCTTTGTGACGCAGTTGCGAGGTATTCGGCTCGTCAGTGGGTCCCCTAACATTCCCCTTCTCTTTTCTGACAGATACGCCAATTTAATAAATTGCTGCTTTTTAAATTCCTCACGCGTGTATGGGTCTTTGACTACTACCTTTTCTGTTAGTATAATATCACTTTTCCTTAAAGTATACTACTACCTGCATGTCGGCAGTTACTGAATATTACGTGGTTACTCGCTGTGACTGATGGACTTCGACCGAAATATTCATACAAAAAACTCTCGATCTGATCATTTGGACCTTGAAAAAAATGATCTATTTTCAGTTCGCAGTCACGTTCTGGGGAAATTGAAAGGGCATGTTTGACAGTGTTTTAATATTAATAATTTATAATGATCACATCAGTTAACTGGGTATATTTGCGAGTTGGGTTGTACCCACATATGGATACGGAGACGGCAAAACAAATAGCCGGAAATCCATCCGCCAACGCATCAATCCGTGCACTTCTCGTACACCTGAGATCTGAAAAGTATTTGCCGGCAATAAAAGCGTCAATTTCAGTTTTGATCTTGCAATGTGGAATGAAAGAAAGGAGACTGTCCCTGTAAAAGTGCATAAGTGTTCCAGTCACTTGTGCCATTTCAATATAATGGCAGATAATTACTGAGAAATGCATTAGTGAGTGTTTTAATTTAGGTTGTGCATAAGTCTGTTAGATTAAAATAGTTATCCTTTTTATGCCAAGACTTTGAAAAAACTGACTTCCTAAACCTTTTCCAAATTTATGAGAAGTCGTAAAGAGATCTTATCTAGACGCAATTTTCCACGCTTTGCTGTCCGCTATAATGCCGGATTCGGCAAGTTATTGTTTCATAGCCGTACTTGGTAGGGTTAGGGATTAAGTTAGGGTGTTAAAGTTACGCGTTGTATTTGGGGTTAGGGGTTGTGGTTAGCGTTTTAGGTTAGATTTAGAGGTTAGGTGTTGGGCCGTAACTTGTCCACTGCGGGGGCAGCTACAAAATAAGTATTGGCCCCGGATTCTAAAACGAGTTTATCCCGACGTAATCCCTAGAGGTGACGCACGACTTCGAGTACTGACCCGACCGCCCGTTGTACCGAATGTCAACTAAGGAAAAAAAGTCACATAACACCGGCCCCTACACTTATGGCATACAAAAAAGCCGGCAAGAGGTCATGAAGACGAAACTGCCTTCGCTAAGACATACAATTGCTATTACAGCATCCTCGACATTATTCAGTGCCCCATGTACATTCAAACCTTATAGGTCATTAGACAAATTACTGCGGGACGAAACGCCATATATTTGAATACAAATGTACACCTTATATAAAGAACCCAGACGTTAGAATCGTAGAGAAGTGGTCGGTGTATTTATAAGTAGTTGCTAAATGTGCCTTAACACGTTCATTGTGATACAAATATCTATTATTTTAGGTATATGTATGTGTAAAATTTTAATCTCACCAAAACACCCTTGCAATAAGGGAAGTGTCAAAGTGTACAGTGTACAACGACAAACAGCTGATTCGTAAAAGGGATGGGTGCCGCTTTGGTGCGAAGGGAGGGAAGGGGCACCGCTAGGGCGCCCTGTGTTTGTGGCGGAGAAGGAGCGGTGAATTGTGTATCAGTTTAGAATTCGGGCAACTGGTCTTTGATGCTAGACGAGGTCAGGGGCAATGCGTCGGCGTTAGAGGTGTTAGAGGGTGTCGGTTGTTGTTCAATGTGTCGGAAGACGAGGGGGACAACGAGACATCATACTTCTATTTGGCTGAGTGGGGCTTAGCAGCCACAATGAACGACGCCAAAATGTTGAAACGTGCTGATCTGTAACAGAAACTACAGTTTCATCTTTGCACTGCCAGCGAGAACGGAGTGTCTACAACAGTTGTTAACTTTTACATAAGGGGTCTTACATCCGCAGAAATAAGCCAATATCATGAACTCTGATAACGGAATCCGATGAGAGAATTTCTGAACGCCTTTAACGTGGAACATTTTGTTCGTTTATCCAATTCTTTTAATAAAATGTCCTTTCCGTGTACAGAAATTGTGTTTACGTATTTATATCAAGTAAAATTTCAGTAAATTTTAACGAAAATGGAAGTTGGAATATATTCGTGCAATTTCTTATTCTATTACATGTCCTAGGCTCCAGTTACGCATCTGAGCGACTTTTTCATTGAACGGAAAGTACTTTAGCCTCGAGAGTTTTAATAAACAGATTTAGCCGAACTTGAAAGATTATTTTATGTTCAATGTTTACCATAGTGGTCAACCTGCTAACGCAAAGGTTATTTTAAGATAATCAGAGGTTTTATCAACTTCTAAATGTCAACTTAGCAGATCTGTGCGATTCGGTCTCCTACAATGCAGTAATAATGCAAATAGGTATTCCTTCGTTAAGATGGGCTTAAATTGTTTTACCGTTTGTAAACTTCTACCTGAGGTCACATAAATGACCACAAGCGAATGGTCATTTCCAGCTTTAAACATATAAAATGCTACTTGTCGAGTAATTTAGTTCTTGTGCATACCTTATTCAGAAATAGAACGAGCAAAACACTACCAGTTTCATCAAAATATCAGTATGTATTTGGGTGCTCTGCCGTGCAGTCATAATCGAAAAACAAAGTCAAAACGGAGCAAAAACAGTTTAAAATGGTCTTAATGTATAGAAAAAGGCATGTCTTTACGTTTTTGGTAGATACATAATAGTATTTAATTGGAACGCGAAGGAAACGGCCAAAAGTGTCAAATTTTTACTTGGCCTCACCGTGAAAAAACGCAAAGTACACAGAGATCCGTCAACGGAGTGCAATAATAAAGCACTTCCTAAAGAGGTTACTTATTAAGGAAAGTTTTTTTATTGATCGAAGGCATATTTGTTGCTGACTTTCGTTGTGGACAGCCATTTTTCTCGAAAATGAAGTTCGATAATTGAATGACTCTTCACATGTGACCCAAACGACCATCTTCGTGAAAAGGAGCGGCCAAACACTCACTAATTCGATAAATGCCTTCAAGGATAATCTTTTTTTAAAGTTCACAACAGACAAGTAATTCAGAATCTGTCTTTATTAACGATCGGGTGAAAGCACTGAAAATCGTGAAGTATTCAGCAATATTTCGATGCCGATCTGAAACTGACCGTAATCCAAAACGAAGGAAAAGTGTTAACTAATTTAACGGAACAAAAGCTCTCTCTGCAAAAGCAAAATGGTATGTTTAAGATCACGCCTGTCAGTTTTATTTAAATTTATCAGGCACCAACCGGCCTATTGACATGTGAACTTATGAAAAATTTTGTTCCTACGACGTCTCAAACGTGAAGTCAAGCAAATTTCAGCTTCTCTTGTTGAACCCTATCCCATTTACTTTATATGCGCCAATCATAACACTGCTCACTGGTAAACTGTTTTGAAATCTGCGTTTAGAACGTAGGCAGCTGACAAACCGTCATAAAAGGAATCACAGTACTTATAAAGCGATATTTATATATCAACTTTACTAAAACACTATCAGTAGACGTTGTTATATGTCTGCGTTCATATTTGATACGTTTTTGTTATGAAAATACATTCTACACATTTAAAAACGAAGTTTACTAAATTAGAGCCACTGCTGATGTTTTCGGGATATTGCGCTTTTCAAAATAAATTAGAATTTTCAAAAAACGTAATACTGCCTTTAAGGTTTCTGTTATGTTTGTAATTCTTTTAAACTTGCACTTAACTTGTATATTACTTGTCGTGAAGATTAGGTTCTGAGCATACCGTATTCGGAAATAGAATGAGCAAAAAAATTAACAGTTTTGACAAAATATCAGTATTTATATAGACGCTCTGCCGTGCATTCACAATCGAAGAACGGCGTCTAAAACAAGCAAAAACATAGAGTTTAACGCTCTACAATTGCGCCACGGACCCGTTGTCCTGTCGCTTGTGATCGGGAATATCAATTTTCACAGATGGGCGCTCACCGATCAGGTTACAGAACATGCCCGTTCTGTTGCGCCTTGGGGCTCATACTTAAACCCTCGTAGGCTGTCGCACAGCGACTAGTAGTAGACATAGATGAGATGGAGCCGACAAAGACAAGGGAGACCGGAACGGCCATATCTGGCTTATAAGCCGTCATCAGCCAGTCATACCCAACCCCAAGTGTGGATCGCATGAGAACGAGCATGTTCTGTAACCTGATCGGTGAGCGCCCATCTGTCATGATTGATATTCCCGATCACAACCGACAGGACAACGGGCCCGTGGCTCAATGGTAGAGCGTTAAACTCCATGACCAAAGATCCCGGGTTCGAATCTCAAGTGATCCACACTTGGGGTTGGGTATGAATGGCTGATGACGGCTAATAAGCCAGAAATGGCCATTCCGGTCTCCCTTGTCTTTGTCGGTATCACCTTATCAGCAAAAACAGCTGACCTGACCTCAGTGTATAGAGAAAGGCATGTTCATACGTTAACGGCAAGAAAAATATTACTATTCCTTTGGAACACAAAAGAAACGGCCAAAAGTGTCAAATTTTTACTTGGCATCACCGTGCAAAAGTGCAAAGTACACAGAGATCCGTCAATGGAGTGCAGTAAGAAAGCACTCTTTAAAGAGGTAGCGCATTAAGAAAATTTTTTTTAATCGATCGAAGGCTCATTCGCCTGTCAGCTCTATTTACATTTATTAGGCACCGAACGGCCTCATGGCATGTCGCTTTATGCAATCTGTTGTTTCTACGACGTCCCCATCGGTGAAATCAAGCAAATTCCACCTTCTCTTGTTGAACCCTACGACAAAATCACACTGCTCACTGGAAAAATGTTTTGAAATTTACAATCAGAATGTAGACAGTTGACAAACCGTCATGTATGAAATCAAACTACTTCTTAAGCGATGTCTAGATGTAAACTTCACAAAAACACTGTTGCTAGGAGTTACTTTAGGTCACCTTTCCAATTTACCATGTTCTTGGTATGGGAATACATCCTATACATTTAAAAACGAAGTTTACTAAATTAGGTGCATTTCTGACGTTTTCGGGATATTGCGTTTTTCAAAATAAATGGGGATTTCTAGACAACGGAACACTTCCTTTAATGTGTCTTTTATGTGTTTAATTCTATTAATGGTGAACTTAATTAATATAGACATTTAGCACATAAAATGGTGTTGCTTTGCGATTGATTGACAATCATTCGTAAATTTCGACACATTTCATGGGTTCACTGTATGTGAATGTATGAATATGCACTTTTTCAAGAAAAGCAAATATCCACCTATTTATGCAAATTTAAGATGGGGTAGCAAGTTGTCAACACGTTTTCCGCTGCTAGGAACTTGTCTTCAACAGCTACTCGTACGTGTTTTACTAGCAGTTAAACCTGACTGATATTGGCTTTTGGAAGTTACACAATTTCATCTCCATAACATGCCCACGTTCAGCTATTCAAATACGCATAACAATAAAGAAATCAATAGGCTCGGCATGTAGAGTGCAGTATATATTGAAAGTCATTGCCACAAAAACGTGCATCTACAGCAATTAACACCTTCCGCAACTACCCTTCTTAGTTTTATTTCATTTAGGATGTTTTATACAAAACGCACAACACGAGGAACTCCAATTTTTGAAGGTATTCGAAAGCGGACCCCCAGGCGCATGCACACATCCGTACATACCTTTTAGCTGGATTCACACACACCTAATGTCGTAATAACGAGTGACATTAAATTTTCTGGAAGGACACAATATTAAAAAGTACTCATTAAAAGATAAAAAATAACTTCCGATTAGTGAAACGTTGTATCACGTCTATTGTCTAAAAGAGCCTGGTTATCCTATGAAACACTTGGTATTCCACCATTTGCTACAGCATCTATTTTCAGGCCTTGCGTGCCAGTTTTACGAACTTGTGGCTAGTTTCTAATTGCGTCTCTGACAGGATGCTAACTGACAGTGAGACCTGGTAGAAGCCACCAGCATTGTGCCCACATCTGTGTCTGTGGCATTTGATTAGGAAGAGGTTGGAGGGATTAGTATCACTGGCCGAAAGCACCCAATGACAATGACACAGTTAGATAATTGTAGCAATGCATGCCTGACTCGCATGTGTTCAGGCTGGACAGATATTATTAATTAACAGGCAGGCTTTCCTTTCCACACCCTGCTCGAAAGCAAAAGGACGATTGTGGATGATATTTTGCAAGTTTGCAGCCAATGACACCGAGAAGCAATGTGATATGTATACATCATAAAACTATATATATAACTATGTTTAAAGAGAAAAAGTCTTTAATTTGGTCGCACAATGCAGGCATTACTGCAGAATCTCCTTTGTTTGGTGGGATCCGTCACCTCCTGTACTATCCTTCTCGGTATGACATTTCGCATTATTTTTGCTATTTTTGACCAGAATAAACATATAAGCGTACAGAAAGGAGCAGTAATGGGACATTACTGGGATACTTTACATATTTATTGTTACATTTCGCCCTACAAGTCGCGTGAAGGTAGTGTCAAACGTGATTATTGGTAGATGCGCAATGTATTTGAAATTGAGGACAACAAAATCTTTTGGGTTACTTCTCATCTCGTTTGTGAGTTGCTTAAATATTTTAACCATTAAGGCTTAATAGATTTATTAAAATCTCTTCCATTACATACCTTCTTGACAACTGTTCATTACTCCGCTTATCCAACAACACTAAATATGACGCTGAATAATCACTAAACAATAACGGATTTTTACAAAAAATCAAATTAACGAGCACTGTCTATAGTCATAGATATCCATTGGAAGCATTTGCATTCCATATGTCCATTAACGTAAGCTTTAAAGTTACGTCAATGTTTGTTTTTTGAAAGGAGACATCGATCAAGGAAACCCAAATGCAGACCTTCACCCTTACAGTTGAAATTGTCATATTCATCAGAGTGCTAACATTGTGAAGCATTGTTCTGCTAATTTTCGAACTTTCCTCCAATACTAGTGTACCTGCCACAGAACACACAAATGACATTTTCACAATCAAAGTCAACGGGCTGAGGTTGCTTTCTGCTTTCATGTTCTTTAAAGGCCAGGCTACCCTCTAGCATCAAGCCTATATGTTGGCAGATTAGGGAGGTTGCTTTAGGTCGATATTGCGCATATTGCTACTTTTGAGTCGCCGACACTGGGAATGTCCGTTATCTATGCTAACTGCACATAATGCCGCTCTGTTTTGCTGCAGCCGCGCATGCCCTCCATGCAGAGATGCTACGAGGTTTCAGGGACACATTTGCAGACAAGTATGTATGTCTGTCTGTGTTTAGGTATACTGACACACGTCAGTCAAGGCCTATGTCTGTTGACACAAATTTTTATTCGGATCAGGTATTTCATAAACTGCAATCACTATGTCTGTCGCTCTGTTTTGAACGTGAGGATTACTAACTCAGTGTTAGGCATTGGAAAGTGAATATAATATAGTGTTCGACTTTTTTGACCGTGTTAAACCATCCATATGTTGACTGTTTCTAAAAGTACTAATATTTTTTACGAAGCATTAATAACTACACGGTCGGTTAGTACTGCTTTCCCACTAGGAAAACTCGTGTTGTCCGTAGTTGGGAGCGATAACGGCGATTAAAGATGAAATTTAGGATATTCCTGGCAATTGTTGTCTGCTTAAGGATATAACGCTCTGTTTTCCACTTAGATAGGCCTTTTGGCGTAAGAAAACTTGGCAGAAAATGCAATAGATATTCCTGCATCCGGAGCTTTCGTCCGTTTGAACTGTTCATGTATGTCATTATTTGCCTCAACAGTTAGTGCAAATTTATGCTGTTTTCAGAAAGAAACCACTGTCCTCTTCGTGAAGGGAATGTAGACTTGACTACATTCGTGGAAGACAGTCTAAATTACATGCCTGCCCTTACCTATGCCTTCCGTGAAGGAGAATTTCGCACGGTGAGATTCAGGCTGCAGAAGCTGGTTGCAGTTACAGGCACTACCTGTGTAATGTTGAGAAACGTGCGCGAAGCGAAAATTATCCAATTTCTGTGCTCTACTACATTCCCCAGTCTGCATTTCATTTTACATAGGAAGGTGAGTTAATGAACCTGGCTCCATTTTTAATCGAAATGTTCATTTTAACCATGTACTGATGAGTACAGCGTCTTGGCTAGTTTAACTCAATCGTAATCGAAATTTTTCACTTGGTCTTTTTAAGGGTCGCAGATGGGCAGGTGACGGGTTGTTCTTTGAAGAGGCAGCGGATCCAATGCGCCTCATTTTGGAAGGAGTGAAAGCTGACGTCTATGTTACCTATTTGTATGACAGAAATATGCGGAACACACTTAAATTGACAAATCTGATTTTTGCAAATTTATCACAGACTGTTCTTCGATACTTCAAAGAGACCGCAGGCCACAAGGGGATCATTTGGGAGAAAACACTAACGAAGTTAGATATTTGGGCGCAAACGGCATTTTTGAAGTTGAACAGTGCATTTTGTGTCGCTCCGGCTGGAACGCGTTAGCTGTTTTCCATTTCAAATCAAAAACTTCTTAAATAAATAAATGGACCAATCCTCAAGTCTGCTTATTGTTTGTGAAGGCCCCGGATGATCTGTCAGTTTTTGGAAGAGTGTCTGTCTTTCTGGCTTCCCATACACCGCTTACGTTACAGGTTTATTAATAAATCGTATAGTCATTAGCCAGACAGTTTTATAAATCATAAACTCCCTATATTCTTTCGGCGACGTTCTTACGGCTTGTAAACGAACATATTGCCAGTGTACAATAACTGATTTCATACTTGGCCGATATTCACACGATTGCGCGTGCATTAAACACCATTACACTGTGGGGATCGGCAGTGTTCGTCGCCATCTTGTGAATGTTTTTTTGCAAATGATAATTTAGTCATCATACGGCCAACATGGATGCCGGCTGGAAACACATACAAGTTCTTCGGCAATCTCGTAGGAATGTATGACGCAAGCTAGATGGTTTTAGCCAGTTAGCGATCCGCAGTCTTTCACATGACCAACTTTGGGCTTAATTTAACGTGCAATTAGAGGTTAAATTCGTTAGGCCGTCGGGAGTTATCGAATTTCACCAGTTGCATTTTGGCCAGTTAAACTAGCCACTTAACTGTAACAGTGCGTCTGACGAACTAGTCGATGGAGTACTTGACTTGCCGCGCCATGAGCTAGCTTTCGGTCGCCAATGTGCATAAAATCGTGTCGCAGAAATGACAAGTCGACGGTCTGTCTAGTTTTGAGCTCCACAAAGCGTCTTAGGCACGCTGATCAGACTCATGAAGTGAGACGTCGGCCTACAGATTCCATTGACGTAACCAGGGTTTATCCTCATAGTTTCCCCTGATCGGAAGGCGGAAGTAAATGCCAGCCAGGGGAATGATTGTAGTTTAAATGAGCCTGGATGCAAGGAATGCCATTTTATGTCGCTTTTGTCGATCTCATGTAGTCACAGAACCAAACACGGCGGGATCTATGCTGATACGTGCGCTGAGGTCACTGACCGCAGCAGATTTGTCGTCTTGGTCAAAGTCATAAGGAAGACGCGCCGGTCTTTGTCGGAGTGGGGCAGGGAGTAAAATCAAGGCCCGACAGAGGATCAAATTCTAGAATTTGTAGTTGATGCATACCGGCAGGCAGGGGATTTTACATTTCAAATATAAGACTAAAAACACGCGTATTCGCAAATATACCGACTACAGTAATATTACTGAGTTGTTTATATAAACCAGATATATATTGGTCCAGGGTGTGGGCTAACTCATGAAATGTCAAGCAAAATTCCCAATTGCGTTTTCGCCCTGAAAAAGTAATTAAGAAGGGCCGAAAAAACTAATTGTCATGTAGTATTGTTTTATAATAACTTAATTATCACAAGAAACTAGCTTTCGAAAGAACTCCTTTCCGGCTGCATGCGAAAAATATACGCTAGAAAATGGGTACTAAAGAAGCATGCATTTTTTCCATTGAGTTTCGATGCTCTTAAAATACCAAATATATTTCACGGAAAACATGCAGAAAAATATTTTTTCTTGCGCTTTCGATGTAACTTCCGTCTTATTCCAACGTTATGCTTGAAAATAGAGAAAAGTTTCTAATTGTGAGAGTATTTGTTACCATGAAATGGCCGTACACAAAACGTCATGTCATTGCATTTACCAATGTGGTTTGTAAAGTTAACAATATGTGTCAAATTTACCGCTACATTTATAAACCCCATATAAACTTCTCTTTTGATCGTAGAAAAACACGTGGATTTCCGTACGCGGAAATTATATGGCTTGTAGTTTTGAAACCTATATTGCAAGTGTAATGGCAGTTCGGGTTCAAAACAATTCGGGAATCAGGAAAGTTTTGAAAACCGAAATGTACTCTTTCTTTGAGATAGAAAGTGAAAGTAGACGTCATGTGCTACCGACTATTTGCATTCGTGATTTCCATGAAATATAATTGGCGTTTTCAGGCATTGAAAATTAATAAGTAAAACGTATGCTACTTATGTAGGCATTCTTTACAGGGCATGGCTTTTGCATACAGCCGGAAAGAATTCTTCCGAAAGCCCGCACCTCATGGTAACTGAATTATAATAAAATTATGCTGGCAGGTAAATAGTTTTATAAACGTGCTTTGTTGTCTTTTCGTAAGGAAAATGCATTTCGGAATTTCACTTGACATTGCATGAGGTAGCTTATCTACATAGTGTCACATTTTGCAATAATGAAATTTAATATTTTAAGAAATGCATTTTCCAGTTTGAATAGGTCTGCATACTGCAAGATATTAAGACCTCAACATTTTCATTAAATGACGTTTTACTAACAGCTAATATTTTCTGGAACAAGGTCTTTATTCGCCCGACGTTTCGGATTCTCACTTGAACCCATCATCAGAGACAGTGGCAGAAAAGGCTGACTCGTGCACAGGAAGTTGCAGTATTTATAGGATGGAGTCGCTATGCTACCGCATACCTATAGCAATTAACCCCGCTCCACTTCATGAAGGATCGTTGCCCGCTGGTGCGCTAATTGCTTGATGGCCGGCATGCAAGTTGTTAATTACCGAAATGTCATCACCCGTGTTGGATGCTGGCGTGATAATTGCTCGGCCATCTGGCTCACCGGCTTGCGCGCACCCTGAGTGGTCAATTACCTTGGCCAGCCTATGCCTCAGCACGGAGTATGGAATGGGATGGTCGTTGCGCTTGTTGATAGATTGAGGTCCCGTGAACCATGACTTAAGCAACTCGCGGCTCACACGATTATCCCCTTTCGCGAGAATTTCGGCCTCATCGAACTTGAATGCGTTGCCGGGTCTCGGCGAATGGACCGTGACCTGAGAGTTGACGTTATTCCTCCGTACCGCTACCACGTGTTCGGCAATTCGCGTTGTGAGCAGTCTTCCAGATTCTCCGACGTAGTTGCTTTGTCCGCAACTGCACCAGATCCGGTAAACGACTCCAGATGTTTCATGCCGTGGCAGTGGGTCTTTTGGTCTCATCACCTGACGCCTCATGGTGGCCTCCGGTCTGTGTGTAACCCCAACCCCAAGAGGTGGAAGAAGACTACTAACGGTCTCGGAGACGTTGTTGATGTACGGGATCGCTCGCCAGAATTTGGGGTCGGCACGGTATTGTCGCTCGTCAAGTTCGCGCATACACCGGTTGGCGAAGTTGCGCGGGTAACCATTTTTTCTGAAAACCCATCGAAGATATTGGAATTCGGCAACCTTGCTTTCCGGTTCACTGCAGTGCGTATCAACACGTCGATATAGCGTTCTTACGCTACTGAGTTTGTGGGGGATTGGGTGGTTACTGTTGAAGTTCAGTATTTGCGTCGTGTTCGTCGCTTTTCTGAACACTTTGGTCTTTAGGCAACCACAGTCTTTGCGGCAGACGAGGACATCAAGGAATGCCAGCTGGTTTTTTTTCTCCTCCGTCGTAAATTGCATGTCCGGGAAGACGCTGTCGAGACGTACTTTGAACGTTAGCACCTGAACCCGTTCGATGACGACGAGGGTATCGTCCACATACCGAGAACAGAAGTTCGATCAGTGCTGTTGGAAGACCAGCGACTCCAGCCGCTGTAGGACCGCATCGGCGATGAATCCTGAGATCGGCGAGCCCATTGGCGTTCCCTTCACTTGCTCGTAGATTGTTCCGTCAAATGTGAAGCACGTCCTAAGACAGGACTTCAGGAGCTGGATGATTTGGGCGTGTCCGAGGTGATTCTCCGTCTCGTCGTATTTCTCTCGTAGGAGTATGCCGAAAGATAATCGGTATTACACCCGCGCCCAGGTAATCCTTCTTAATCGAAAATGCACCTCAGACGCCCAAATATTTTCAGGTTACCATGCCGCAAAATCGGACGGCGCGCAAACACGGCGATGACAGAGTTCAGGCACCATCCAGTGCCAGACACGGACCAGTGATAACGTCACATCACCGTCGGTGTAGTTCATATCTCAACCGTGGATAAATTTACCTATTTAGCCAGCATACGTTTACTCAACGTGAAGATCGACAACGAAACAGACTATCGGTTCTCCTAATCCAGCCCGAAATTCGACGAGTGAACGCCTTAGTCTGAGCATATCAATTGCTTCATCTGAACACCAAAATCGAGATGTTCAGATGTATACGTGGCGTTTGCACCAGCCAAGCCAGACACCATTAAAGCTGAGGGAATATGACTAGACCTGGACAAGACAGTCCTATAACAGGAAGAAATCCTTTGCGTCTACGGCATGCTGAGGTAAATTTAACTCTAGTGGACCAACCACCCCGCGAGGATGAATCACGGACTAGCTCTTTAAGGAAGTGCTGCCACGGTTATTGACTCGAAATGAAGAAAAAATTGACATCATAAAGCCATCATTTAAACATGTCTCAAGCAAGCGCAAATCAAACAGGGGCAGTGGTGAGTCTTGCCCAGCACCCATTTGCCTGTAGTTCAGCAGTGAAGACTGAAGGAGCGATCTACATAGCCAAACGGATCGTCATTGCCAAACCCAAAAAATGCGATCGTAAACTGCAGGCGCCAAGAACACACCATCCTAACACAACCTCTTACGACGTGTCTACCCCGTAAACAGATATTTCGCGACGTGATCGACTTAATTACTGAAATGAACGTGTGCTTCATCGTGTGCTGATCAGTGACGCGAGAAAAGCGCGGATGGGCTTGCTGATCAACAGCAGCCACAACTTTTGATCCCACTTTCGGTCTCAGTTACTCTATTTTAACACCAATTACATGGCGTAGTATGACGAGAGAGGGAGTGTCGTCGATACTGCGCAAATGCATTGTGACTTTAAACTCATACATGCGCAAGTTACACCTTAGCGCTTACCTGCAGTGGAGCCGTCACGAGACATTATCGTTCGCGAAGGTCGCACTGTGGATGCGCTAACTTGATGTATGTTGATTAAGAAAGCGACATAGGATATATATTCGGCTATCGATCACTCAAAAGGTTAGATCTCAAGATAATCTTGTGACATTGGCTTCAACAGGTAGTTCATCAGTCTTTGAACATTTTCATAACAATTAGACATAACTATGAATCGCTTTATTAGCATACATTGTAACTTTGTAATCCACGTTACGCCGTCATTGACGTGTTCTTTCTTGGACAGGACAAGTTAAGATCGTCGACCGCATCACGAGAGGCTGGTAAAATCGTTTCTCCAGAATGTCGGACGATGGCACCGAACAGAGGCAGAAGATGCAAAGATGACCAAGCCAGGGTGACATGGACCACTTAGATCGACGGATCATCCTCGACGCAAAAAATGAGGCGTTTTAGATGGTATTGGAAGCGCTCGACCATCCTATTTGCAGCTAGGTAATGGATTGTCTTGCGAAGGCGTGGAGAAATAAGATCAGCTGGAACAGACGACAACTATTTTGGGCATCGCGGGCAGTAGCAATATTGGGTCTGGACTGGGAATGGGGATTTAGAGGCCGAGAAAGCCTTGCAATAATTTGTAGCCTAGATGCCAGTCATAGCGATAGCTTCCCGCCACCTGTTAAATCGACCCATATGGTAGGAAGATCGAAACAGTCGTGAAAAATAAGACCTCTCTACAATTGGCATCGCAAATTAATTAAACTGACCCTATCTCGACGGCTCGTAGAAAGATTATAAATATGATTTCCAATATTTGCTACAATTGTAAATCAAGATGATATTTTCCTCTGAATAGATACAACCGCCAACATATAGAAGTGATTATTTCCAAATAGAGAACTAATTTTCAGGGGAAAACGTGTGCGGCTTTTGCCTAGATAAAGCGCTGAATAAAATTAAATCGCTTAACAGCAAGCGCAAGCGCTTGGCACTACTAATTCGGCTGTGTGGTACAATAAGACTTCTAGGCAGAATGGTATTACCGACAAAGACAAGGGAGACTGGAATGGCCATTTCTGGCTTATTAGCCG
>CACRXP010001394.1:26033-81737 GCA_902702965.1 Spirometra erinaceieuropaei | reverse complement strand
AATCCAAAACATCAGGTGGATAATGCTCTGGTCCCAGCGATCGGGTCTCCTTTTTCACAGAATGGCTCCATCACATGTGACTGGGTGATCTTTCTTTGAGGAAGTGGGAAATCTTACCGCCGACTTCGACAAACTGAGCTCCGACTACCGGACTTTGTGACTACTGCACTCTGGTTCATTCGCAAAAAACAGCAAAATTGATTAGAAGGGAAGCGGAACAGTTGCCTAGGTAGCCCGTGGCAGATGGGGAAATAAGGTAGAGAGCTCTACTAATTCACTAGACCAAGGAAAAACTGAACTTTAATGATGCAAACTAGTTCCACTAATTCTGACAGGTTTTCTGTGATCTGGTGGAGAGACATGTGAATAGGAATTCCCTGGCCTTGCTTCCAGAAACATTTTCCTCATTTGTGTCCCAGCCCAAAACCCTATCTCCATCGAATCCACCGAAAGACCCCATGCATTATAGGAGGGGCGTTTCTATTCCCGCGTCCTACCTAGTTGACAAGTAAAGCTATTTTAGAAAAAGTGGGAGACTTCTCGGATCAGAGTGTGGAAAGTCGAGGAAATGGTCAGATATGGTTATGTAGCCACACCTGATGTAACCTAACCCCAGTCGCCTGTAAAACGGGACCGGTGGTAAAAGGGCGTTTTTACGGGCGAGGCCAAAGAACGCACAGGCGACGAGGTCCGGCCACTGTGTGCAAAAGAAAAGCTATTGAAAATGTGCGGTTGTAATTTCAGTGGTTGAGAAATAGTTTCCCTAGATCCTGGCCCTAACCATTAACTCTGACCGCGAACCCTAACCCCTAACCCTAAGCCCTTACCCTAACTCTAGGCACTAAGCCATAACCCTACCTCCAACCACAGCCCTGAACCTTAACCCTGAAACATCCAACGCAAAAGTTAGGAGACGACATGCCGAAAGTCCAAAAGGGCCACCAGTATCGGGCCGGAAAAAGTACGCACGGCAACAAAGAGACAAGGCCGCCAACATAACACACACCGCAACGCACAGCAGTACCAGGCTAACGAAATCACACCAACTCAAAATAATGATTCGGACATCTGACCCACGGGTTTCGCACTTTGGACTTTTCGCCTTACCCAATGCAACGACGTTCACCAGGTGCGTAAACTACTAGATGTTCCGTCTCGCTCGACTGGTGTCGTTCGCTGAAACAGATAACTGCGTCGTATTACTTCGCACTATCAACTTTGCGTAAATAACTGCTTTTTTGGGAAAAAATATTTTGCACGTTGCTACACTCAGCTGCTATTTGGTGCAACAAGAAAATCGGCTGTTTTACGGCAGAAAATACGTTCTTAGATGCAATACTCAACAGCTATTCAAGAAAGAATTAAGATGGTGAAATTGGACATAATATTTGAAAACCGCATTTGTGGCACATTATACTCGCTGTTGTCTGCAGCCAGGGTGGTAGTGCTTAAAACTCTAAAAGGATCTGGGAATGTCAGTTTTGGTGTGCTTACTTCCGGTAACGACAAACGAAGTCACAGTGCAGATTTCTCCAAAAACGTCCGTCTTTTTGGTTTTTAAAGGCTCTATACAAGTCGTAAGTCTGTAAACTTATTGATAGTAGTGAAAATGCGTTTCCCAGGTGGTAAATCAAAAGAGAATGAGGCGTTCACCGGGGGAAGTGTATTGGGGGTCTGACGTTTCGAGTAGTTGTTTCGTCTACGCATCCTGAGAGACTGGGAAGTCATGCACACAGCTCTCATATATGGCACACTTTGTTTGATGCATGGCCAGCCAATATCGCCTGTGTGGCTGCATCCGACCCGCATGTCACCGTGGCCTGAATCGCCCCCGCCCTCATCATCCTTGGCGATGGTTGACGGCTCTGATTGTCTCGCGTCATGACTGTCCCCCGTCAACGTTCGTAAAGTCAGATAGGGGGGAGGCGAATTGATGTGGCGGTTGACAGAGCAATCGGTAGACATCCAGGCTTCTTGCGCCTGTCTTGACTTATGATCATCGCCCCGGTCCATAACCTCAACGACCTCAAAGTTGAAGGTGTGTCCCATTTGCGCGGCATGGGTTCTTACCTCTGACTTTGGGTCCAATCTTCGCACGGCCAACTTATGCTCTTGCATTCTCGTTTGTAGCCGTCGGCCGGTTTCCCCAACTTAGTTGCAAACAAAATGCGCCATACGAGGAGGACTGTGCGCATGACTTCCCAGTTTCTAAAGATGGGTAGACAAAACAACTACTCGAAACGTCTGACCCCCAATACACCTCTCCCGGTGAATGCCTCATTCTATTATGCAAACTTAATTCAAATCCAGTTCGTTAGTTAGAAGGTCTGATTTGAGGAAAAAGTAGCCGTTCCGCTGCCTCAGAACAGAAGATTTATTTAGGAAAAAAGGACTGATAGCGTGAAGAAATCCTACTAACCTGGAGGCCAGCCCAAATGTGCAGACCAAAACACCCAGTTAGATAAAAAAATCAGAAAATGCATGGAAAGTAATATCGGCACTAGTGAGTTCCATAACATTATCGGCACGCATCCATCTAACATTATTAGTATAACCGAGTGCAACCGACTAGACAACAAGATCGTGACGTTGAACTGCCAAGCAGCAAGTCGCGAGTTCCAGCCTCGGGGGTTGTATACCTCGAGTTTGGGCATGGCTGGCTGATAACGGCTATCAGGCCAGAAATGGTCATTTGAGTCTCCCTTGCCTTTATTGGTACGAATACTACCGGGTAGTTCGAAACTCAGTTCTTGTTTTTCACTTTGTTACGCCTAGAACATCGTGACAGAAACGGTGGTACGGAATGATGATATTCCAATGTGTGGCAAGAGATATGCTGGAAGCCTCGGCGCATGAAACGAGCGGATATCACAGCCGGCAATTCAGTGTGAAGAGAACGGCCATTATCTAGAATTCGATCAGCAAATTGTTTGACCGTTATGAAATGTCGTTATTCACATTGACCCAAGTGTGATAAAACTCGCGTCGTCCGGCGGGGCCTCGTAGCTCAGGTGGTTAGAGCGTTGGCTGTACTAAAGGCTTCCCCCTTACTGCGTGGGTTCTAATCCCACCGAGGCGCCGAGTTTTTCACAGTTGGGTCAATATGAAATGTCGTTATCTAAAGACATCAGCCAAAATGGCACAAGAAGCCCGGACAGTAGAAGAGGACATTCGAAGGACTTACCGAATGAGCAAAACAATGAATATTTTATGCATTTTTTCCGTGGAATATAATTGGACTTTTAGGGGCATCGAAAATCAATGAGAAAAATGCATGCTACATAAGTAGTCATTTTTTACAGGGCGTAGTTTGTGCATGCAGCCGGAAGGAAGTTCATTCGAAAGCCGGCATCCTGTGGCAACTGGAATATTATATACTTATGTTGGAGGCTGCCTGGTTTTACAACCCTATTTAATTAGTCTATTCGAAACAAAAACGCATTTCGGAATTTCGGTTGACATTTCTTGCGTTAGCCCACCTACCGTATTTTAAAATGGGCAGATCTTGTTAAAGCAAACAATAGAAGTAACAGAGAAATCGTAATGAGAAGATAGATGCAGACGTTTTCGGATGTCCAGATCGATGGCCGAGGGGTCTGGTGGAAACGCAGACGACTAACGTAATAAACAAGTTTAAGAATTTTAATAAAAAAACTTCATTATGGAGGGAAGAGGAGAATTTTGACGACAGAGCAATCCCCAGACACCAGAAAGCTGTTACTTCATTAGGATAGATGTTAAAAGATTCAGGAAATGGAAGATGGTCGCGGTCGAAAGACATATAGTGAATTGATTTCGGATCATTGATTATAAGACCATTTTCCTGCCACCATACAGAGACATAATTCAAACTACCCTTCAAAAACTGAAGATGAGTCTTATTTTGAATACCGTGGTCGACAAACATATCTTCAACCCGCTTAACATGAAGACAGTATTTAAACGATCTTATGTCATCAGGGTAACGTGAAAAAAGGTGGGGAGATAAGATGAAACCCTGGAGGACTCTACAGTTACTAGAACGAACGGCAGATTTCCGGTTACCTGAGTAAATAAATTGAGTGCAGACGTAAGAATAACGTCTAAGCTAGGGCAGCAATCCATCCAGGAGGGCGCACTCAGATGTTTTGCTAAGGGAAAAATGGCTCCCTTAAAGCGGAATGAGTCACAAGAGCAACATTATCCAAGGTACTACGCCTGGCTTTGCACGCTCATGGTAGAGGGCAAATCAATTAGTCAACTTTATAAGTATAGGTAAATTTTTAATATGTCATAAGGATTAAGTACCAAAATTCTTGGATTTTTCAAGGCTGTGGCGATTCTGAGAGTACGCTGAGACATTTCATTAAGATGTGTAAAATCAGGTGCTATCTGAGTAGAGCAGGACTTTAAAAAAGCGCTGAAACAACAAACTACCAAACCGCTGTTGGAACACGAGTCCCTTTAGAACCTTTCTTGGTCACAGCCGATAGAGAAGGAATCCGGTATTGGCGAGAGGAGAGGTAAGACTCGTTGGGATAAGTGACAAAATGTTTATTGGACAAATATAAGCAAAGAATAAAAATTGTCAAAGACAAGGGAGACGGGAATTACCGTTCCTGGCCGCCAAAACCGCGTCCGAGATTTTGCAACCCCCGAGGAGTGAATCCACTTTCGCTAGTTGTAGGTTTAGCGTTCTAAGTATCGTATCGCGCGCTTACTGCCCTGTCGGTTGCAAATATTGGAAGTTGCTCCCCGACTGTCTACGGGGCTCTAAATCGAGAACCTAAACATAACGAGGCGAGTAGGCCCTCCTAAATGATATCGGAGACCTCCCTCTCCACAGCACGGCAATTAGGGCCTTAAATTACTAATCAACGGAACGCGGGTTCGAGCCTCGGGGATGGCAAAGACTCCCGTTTAGTTCTGGCCTGTCGATGACGACTAATAGGCTAGACATGAACATCCCAGTCTCTCTTCTCCTTGTCCGTAGTCGTTCTATGCATCTATTATTAGTCACTGTAGGATTACATACGGGGGTCGAGATCGAGCGTCTATGCCCAACGGGACGAGTGAGGCGCTCAGTATTCCCCCAAATATCTCCGGACAAAGGATTGGAAGACGAAGAGGAAAAAGAAGACAGTTGTTAGCAAGGGCCACATTTATTTGGACATCGACGCCCTATAGGCTGCCGCATAGGCTAAATTTTTAGAGACTTTCGTTTCGACGTCCTTGAATTTACATCGGACCTAACCTTAACTGATTCAAGAGGGCTATAAGTATCAGAAATTTCATTTTAAAATATTATGTGGGAGCTAGAACATGGTTAGACATTAGACAGTTTAAGAAAAGAAGAGACAATACTATACATAGGACTCCGAAAAAAACAAACTTTTTGTGGGGTAATATCGCACAAGCCACACCGTAAAGCTCTATTTGTTACATGAAAAAAAATTGCAGTGTTTCGTCAAAATACGACCAAAAAGATGTTGGCACGAGTACTGAGGGGAGCAATGCCTTTAAGGACCAAGAGAATAGAGTGTTTTGAGTTTGCACGATAAAAATCGTTATATAGAAGAACAAGCTGCCGACAGGACAATGAAACATGTCTTGACAAAAAAATCTTAATAGCTCTGACAAAAGCCTTTTCTCAGTCAGAGGGAGAGAATTAATGCAATGGATTTTAAACCATTTAGTAAGCCGCACTTGAATAAAACAACAAACACATCTTTAGGATCATTGAATTAAGAAAGTAAGGGCTTTTAGTTCCTCTGCCAGTTCTGGTTGACAAAAACAGCCATCCCTCCATCTCTGCTAAATAATGAATCTTTTCTACAATTTGAGGGCAGCAGAACAATAGAAGGGTAATTAGTTACAAACCGATATTATGATTCAGGTATGTCTCCGAAAGAAAGATCCCTTAAATTTTGTTGTGTACTTTTGTCGACAGAAGTACCGTGTGTTTACTCGTGAAATGTAAACCGAAATTCTAAAACATGTTTTTGTCTCAAAAAGATTAATTATGTAAGGTTGTAGAACTAATAACCACTCTGCTTAATTCTATAATAATTCAGTTACATCGGGATGCCGGTTTTCAAACAGGCTTCTTTCCTGCTGCATGCAAAAACTATACTCTATAAAAGATGACTGCTTACGTAGCATACATTTTTCTCATTAATTTTCGATGCCCCTAAAAATTCAATTATATTTCTTGGGTAACATGCGTTAAAATACTTATTCTCTTTGTTATTTGATAGAAAATTAGGTCTTCTTCCAAAATGACACTCGGTTTTTTAAAACTTTTTCGACTCCCAAATTACTGTGAACCTAAACTGCCGTTACATTTGCATTTAGGATATCCAAACTACAAGCCGTATACTTCCCGCGTACCAAAAACCATACATCTCTATACGGCATTAAGAAGAGACTATGTGGAGTTCATAAAAATTGGCAGTGGATTTGAGCCATATTTGTAAGCGCCATTGGTAAATGCACAGACATGTCGTTTTAGGAACGGCCATTTCACAGTGTCAAAAAGCCTCACGATCAAAAACTCTTTAAAAACTGAACTGCTCCATTCCTTCGAGTATAAGATTAGAAAAAGACGCCATTTTCTACCGAATAATCAGAAGAATGAATATTTTATACATGATTTCCTTGAAATATAACTAAACTTTTGAAGGCATCGAAAATAAATGAGACAAATGGATGCTGTTTATGTAGTCATTTTTCACAGTGTGTGGTTTTTGCATCAAGGCCGGAAAGAAGTTCGTTCAGAAGTTGGCCTCCTGAGATAACTGAGTTATTGTGGAATAACGCTGCACGATGAGCAGTTTTACAACCCTACTGAATTAATCTTTTCGAATGGAAAACGCATTTCGGGATTTCGGCTGACATTTCGTGAGTAAGCACACCTACTGTAGGTCCATATCATACCATTACCGACACAGAAAAGGCGGACTTTAATGGTCATTTCCAGCTTATTGATCGTTTTCAGCCAGCCATACCCAACCCAGAGGTGTGGAAGAACTGAAGCTCCATTTCGTAATCCGTTGGTTTGAAGTCCAACGCTTTTAACCACGGAGTCACGGGCTCACTGACCTGTCCGTTGTGATTGAGTATATACAGAAATGGCCATTCCAGTCTCTTGCCATATTACTCGCCGCTGTGCGGCTGCTCTTTGGGCTGAAGAGAGAGCTTCAGCGTAAAATGGGATAAGTGAGGTCCGTGATATGATCGGTGAGTGCCCCACTGTTATCACGAGTCTTCTTGAAGGTTGTTTGAAAGTTCGCAAGAAGGAAACCTGGAATCAACAACATGTTTTTGTTGACGATTAAGTGAGCGTTGCTCTCCTCAGGGGTTTTTCTCTATGTGTATGTACGTGAAAAAGCACTAGCGCAAAGAGGACTTTGTTGAAACATATGCATGGGAATCCTCAGGCCTCAAATTGTTCATAAAGCCACGCACAGAGAAACCGATCCTGTCTAATAAGTTGAAACGTATTTAGTGTATGCAAGTATAAACCTGTCATTACTGTGGATTAGGGAAATTCATCTTTTGCAAAATTTTCGATTTATTTTTAAGGCGAGGACGTTCACTGGTCTTCAAGACCACTATAAAACTGCAGCATATTCTCTGTGCTTTTCCATATTCTCAATCGACTGTTTTAAAGACGATTTCTATAGGTTATCATCAGAATTGTCAACGTAAAACAATACTTAACAAATAGGGTTTGAATAAAACAGCCAGCACGTCTACCAGATCATCAGAGAACGAAAATAAGTGCTTACACTTTGGAAATTAGTTCTGATTGGCGAAAATGGTCACCCCTCACCTCTGCTGAATAATGAGGATTTTCTTCCATTTTAAGACGGCAGAAAACCGGAAGAGTAATTATTCACGAAGCTCTATCATCGCGCACTCAGTTCCCTCTGAGAATAGACTCCTTTAATTCTGTTTTGTTCTTTTACCGACAAAAGCAGGTCCATATGATGACTGTCGGTGAAGGCTGGACGACATTTCGCGGAAAGGAAGCCTGAACTTGAGAGCATATTTTTTATGATTGACGATTAAGTGCGTTTTGACATCCATAGAGGTCCTTGTTTAGTGTATGGGCTTTTCGTGATGGATATGTAAAAAATCACCAGGACAAAAACGATGTTGTTGAAGCCTATGGGTGGGCGATCTTCGGGCGTTAACAAGCTCACGCACAGAGAGACGGTTCATGACTAATAAGTCGGAATATAGTTAGTGGATGCAAGTATAAACCAGCCATTTCCGTGCATGGGGGAAATTCTTATTTCACGAAATTTTCGACTACTTTTTGACAAAGGAAGAGTTTGCCGTCAACGCTTTATGGTTTTTCGTGCTGCCAGTCGACTGTAGAAAAGATGGCTCCTATTGCGTATTCTCATCAAAATTTTCAAAGTAAGAGAGGTCTTAGAATCCCACGCACATGTGGTGAGCTCACCAACGCCGTTCTTTCCGCAATTAGCGACTTGAACCATGTTTGTCGACTTACCCCAGCATGAAATCTAGTGGTCTGATAAAGTGAAGTTCCACAAAGAAGGCCAACGATGGATATGTCCAAAATCAAATTAAGAACTCCCTTTAACAATTCATCTCTTCAGAAAATCACTTGTTTGGGCGTTCCGCAGATGGATGCCCACGTCCATCATCCTTTTTCAACGTAAAATCAGAGCCAAAAATAGTATATTTTGTTCGCTTAAACACCGTCGTGGGATTCGGGGTTTTTTTTATCTTAAACCAAAAAACTCCCTTTCAGTACACTTCAATATCTTTTTCAGTATATATGAGAGATAGAAGCAGAGCCTTTGAAAACCCTAGTTACAGATAGGCGTATGAAAAAAACATGCAGATATTTACATAGCAGTTATGTCAGTCATTGATATCGTGTAAATGTTTGCCCATCAAGCATAAAGTTATCTAGTCTTTTGTTGAAGTTCTCGACGTTTTCCGCTAAGACAACGGAGTTCGACACTTTGTTCCATCCTTCAGCCAGCCGGTGGGAGAAGAATTTGGCCCGCAACTCGAGTTTGGCATATTTTAGCTCCAATTTGTATTGGTTCCCTCGAAGATTTGTCGTCCGCGCCGTTTCAAAGAAATCGTCAAACTCGAGAGCACAGTCTGGCCCTTGGACGATCCTGAAGGTCATAATCATATCCCCTCTGTATTATCTATAAGAGAGAGAAAATATTTTTAGTTTCTCCAGCCGTCTCTCATAAGGTAAGCTCCTTAATCCACCGAATAGCTTGGTCGCTCTACGTTGTACGTTCTCCAGTAGGGTGTACTCTTTTTTCGTCCAGGGACACCATGCCTGGACACAATATTCCAACATTGGTCGAACGTATGCGCCAAATACTCGGCCGAAAAGTTCTTCGTCAAAATTTAGGACGGATCTTCTAATCGTGCCTAGGATGCCCATAGCTTTCTTTGATGCCTTGGCGCAGTGAGACAATGGTTTGAGAGTTGACGTCATCCACACACCGAGGTCTCTTAATTCGTTGACTGATTCGAGTTGGTGACCTCCTATAAAGTAATGAAATTCAAATCTCAACGGCCTCCTGTTGCTCGATAGTAATAGGATAAGTTGACATTTGTTACGATTGAGGCTAAGACACCACTCATCACACCATTGTTGCAAGCGATTCAGATTGTCTTGCAACTTACAGAGTCTTCCGACTTCTCTATTGATTTCCACAATTTGAGATCATCGGCAAACATTACGCGCTCGCAGTTCAGACAGTCCAGGCAGTCGTTCACATATATGAAGAACAGAATTGGACCCAGAACACTTCCCTGCGGAACGCCACTGTGCACGGACGCCCATTCCGATTTAGCGTTTCCGATACACACACGTAAGAAAATCGGCTAGCCATTTCAACAGATTTCCATTCACAGCAACTTGACGTAGTTTAAATATAAGCCGTATGTGTGGAACACTGTCAAAGGCCTTTTTGAAGTCAATGTACACGGCGTCGACTGATAAGCCCATGTAGATTGATTTCATCTAGCCCATCATGGATACTAGGAGGTTAGGGAGACAGGATCGACCCCTTCGAAATCCATGCTGATGCAAATTGAGCAAGTGGTTTTCTTCATGATGCCGCATCAGCATCGTTTTTATTACCTTTTCCATTAGTTTGCAACAGATGCTTGTGAACCTCACTGGTCTGAGACTATTTAAGGTAACTCTCTCGCCAACTTTATAATTTTGCTTATCTACTCATATGTCGCTACGATTTTTCTACTCAGTGGCCATATGCATAACACTAAAATATTCCTCAAATTACTACCGCGGCAGCTGCTCCATTTCTTACTTAGGAATTACTTTGAAATACTGGTCAGATGTGGTTACGTAGTCGCACCTGAAGTAATCAAACCCCAGCCGCCCGTACTACGGGACCGGCGGTAATAGGGGGTTTTTACAGCTGGGACCGGGAAACGCACAGGCAACGAGGTCAGCGGTTGCATGCAAAAGAAAAGCTACTGGGAATGCGCGGTTGTACTTTGAGTGATTGAGAAGTAGTTGTCTTAATCCATGACCCTAACCCCAACCCTATCCCCTGGCACTGACCCCTAACTATACCCTCTAAGCCTAACCATAACCCCCAACCATAACCCCTAATGCACTTTTAACAGTATTGTGTCCATCAGGTGGGGCTACATAACCTAATCTTACCGTAATATGTCACAAATGAATCATTTTATTACCGTTCATAATTTTAAGTCGCTATTGGATGTGAATCCTTTTCGTTAATAAGGTTCCTTCCATGATAGGTTGACGTGCGCTAAATTTAAGAGGGGTCGGATTAAAAGTTGTGAGGGTCAAGGGTTTAATTTAGTGCAGGGCTGCTTCTAGCAAAGTGCAACTCATCCCATGTCCAATCATGGAATATCCGTATAAGTCCGAAAATTAGGGGTGTGTTAATACAAGACATTCGTTGTCAACACTATCGAGGACTTTTGGGACATAAAATACGAAATCCGATTTGTTAAAGAAGAAAGTTCTGGGTTTTTTAGCAAACCAGTGTGGCTGTTCACACCCTGTTTCACCTGATTTACGCGAACAGAAACACCGAGTTTTAGGGTGACGAGTGTTGGTTTGAAATGCAGTGGTCGAGGACGCGAAGATTTCAAAATCAAAAGTTAAGGAGGACTGAGTTTGGGAATTTTGCCGAGGCGAGGGAGCGTACACTCAGCTAAGCAGGTGGTCGACTCACCGTGTGAGGGACAACCGTTGAGGTTCTTGGCTCTGGTTCATACGAGTGTGTGTACCTCAGCTTTGTCTTCCCGCAGCCAACCAGGCGAGGACACATTGCTGGTTAGATTCACGTTCTAGCCATACCTGAGCCTAAGCAACTTATTGACGGAGGCATTAAGCGCACTAAGGGCGGCATGGGCGAGTGTCGACACTGGCGATCATTAAGCAACACTGCCACAGTATCCAATGAACAGAGAATCCGGGTTCGAATTCTACACCAACCAAATCTGGGACCGCTTCTGCAGACTGACGACGGCCAATGAGTTGGAGACTGCCATCGCACTCCCCGTCATTCTTGTCAGTTTTCCTCTCAGGGATTCAGTAACCGAAACAACTGATGCGTACTGTCTCCATATTCCTGCCAGTTTAAGTAACTCGAATTTTAAAATCATAATTCTCATCCGAAATACTTTTAAAGTTTCTTTCTATGGTACTGCGCTTTGCGCTGCCTTAAGTAATAAAATACTTTTCACCAAAGATGTTTGCTGTCCCATACAACATCTTACTTGTACAACTTTGACACGACAAAAAGGTCTCGGTCGTCCTCTGTCAATGTCTATGCCAGCCAGTATATCATTAACTGTATGGCCAGCTTCCGTTGAATATAGAAAAAATGGAACCCCTGAATACACATTATGGCTAGATTGCATTTGGTAGCCAGGAATGGGGAAGCGGACAGCGAACTCAACCCTAATCCTAACCTTAACCTTAACTCTAGTCCTAACCTTAAAATTTACCCTTTAACCCTAATGGGCAAACTTAACCCTAAACCTACCCGAAATCTTAAACGTAACCATAGCCCTTAGACATACCCCTAACTGTAAAACCAAACCGTGATACTCAAAACGAATTGTAAACTCTAGCTCTAACCGTAACCCGAAAACCTAAGCCTAAAGGGCATAACCCTAACCCGAAAATGGCACACCATTAACCGGTACCCTAATCCTAACCTCAAACGTAAATCGGAAGCCAAATGGATCAGATGTGATTATGTAGCCCCAGTAAACAAACCCCCAGCCATTTATAATACGGGGCCTGGCTACCAACTGCGATCTAGCTAACATTATATCTCCGTCGAATATATTTTTTAATAACAAAAGAGTAGATTCCTCCCCAAGTCTGGATAAGCCTGCATCGTTTCACGACCCAGCTGTTCCAGCACTAGGCTTTTTATTGTTGCGGTCTATTTTGTCCGCGCTGTGTCAACATTGTCCTTCGCATTGTTTGCATTTCCTGATATTTTCACACGTTGTTATGGTGATGAACTCCGGACGGATCGCTGCTTGGGTCTCTGTTTCCATTTTTGGCGCATTGTACGTCACGTGTCGTGCCGTTCTCGACAAAAAGTCACCTGCTTTGGATAGTACCTGCATTGTTCATCAGCACGACACTAGCCAGTCAACGTTCTTACTATTTATAACAAGTTGTTTTACAAGGGAAGTCTTCAGCTATCCTTTAGGAATTAATTACTAACCGGGGTAACTCAATCGGAATGAAGCTTTCAAGGCTTCTTCCGAGAGTTGGCATGAATATTTCAGCCGAAATCCATCAGCGTCAGCAGTGTAATCGTGTAATACGCATAACGTACCAACAGGCAGCCCGTTCTATAAACATGTTGCATGAATTTACCGGGCTGACGGCGCAAGCACTAGCCTCCAATTAGCACCGGTGCTGACGCAATTGTAAAGTCATATAGCAAGGGGAGTCTTTTCTGCCTAGGCAGTGAGTACATCTTTGCCGAAGGTAATGGTCATGTATTAACGTCCACCTTCATTTATAATAATCAATACTTGTACAGAATGATTCAAATGACATATTTTTCGGAATTTTCCCAAGAAAGCATCGTCTGACGGACTGACTGCAACCCAACAAGGCACCAGGGATACGCGCAGAGATTTTTAAATCAACGACGACATTGGAAGATTTGATTTGAAGATGAAATCATAATCAATGTCCACCCGACTAAATAAGACGCAATAATGACCGCGAGTCCCTGAGCGACAGTCTATAGCGTGTCTTCACTCTGAGAAGACATCGAAGTTTGGGTCAGACGTGGTCATGTAGCCGCACCTGAGCTAAATAAACCTCAGCCACCTGTAACACGGAACCAGTGGTAGTAGGCGTTTTTAAAAGTGGACCAGAGAACGCAAGGGCGATGAGATCAAGTAATTGTAAGCAAAAGAAAGCTATTAGGAATGGGCGGTTGTACTCTGAGTGGTTGACAGGTAGTTGTTCTAAACCCTAATCATAACCCCTTACCTTTAGCCATAACCCCCAATCCTAACCCTAAGCCTTAAACCCAACCCTTAACCGCAGCCCTAAACTCTAATCCTGAAATATCCGACACGAAAGTTAAAAGGAGACAACAGACCGAAAGTCAAGAAGGACCACCGGCATTAGGCCGAAAAAGGTAGACACGAAAACACAGAAACAAGGCCGCTAACAGAACACACACCGCAACGCACAGCAATACCATGCCAGCGTAATCACGCCAACTCAAAAAAATTAAGTAGGTGCGGCCGCATAACCACATCTTGCCGAAAACTTTGCACTTAGAAACTCGCAGAGGTGAGAGTTCGACCCTCGCGAGTGACAACATCAATCGTGTGTGAATTAGCTAATGGTGAGGTGGACTTGCTCAGTATCTACCACACCCTCTCTCTCCCACTCACCAGGCTCCGCTGTCAAGACAAAATATTCTTTCTTTTATTCATTTGGTAGCAAATGGCATCCAGGAGTCCATAGTCGACGAAAACGTATCTATCGGTCTTAAAAAGTCTTATAATTATGATATTTCGAAGATTGCAGCGTGCTTGTTCATACAGTATCGCAGCTGCTTCTGAAGAACACAACAGGATCTTGACCGTACCTGTCTGCAGTTTTCTTGATAATGTGGAGAAATTAAAGATTTTTTGGACGAAAAGTATGGGGCATATAAAAACAATTGCAAGTTGGGCACAAAATTAGTCCAGGAATTATAAAATTTTAGAACGTAATAACACCCACTTTTGAGAAAATATTCGAATAGAATCTAGATTTATACTAACCGATTACGAACAAGAGAAATTTTACGGATATTTTTTATGAAATATTTATGGATTTATAAGTGACTACAATGTCAGTAAGAAATACCTATGCTGCTCATGCAGTCATTGTTTTGCCACGTTTGTTTTTCTTGCAGGCGGCCAAACAAAATGTTCCTGGCGTAATTAAAATATCTTGTGATTATATCGCCCGAAAATACTACTTTAGACGCAGATACTGTAAGCGGGCTAACGCATGAAATATCAACCGAAATTCCGAAATGCGTTTTCGATTCGAAAAGATTATTTAAGTAGGGTTGTGGAACTATTCAGCCTGCCACATAGTTCCATTATATGACAGTTACCTCAGGATGCCAGCTTTCGAATGAACTGCCTCTAACCCTAGCTTCCAATCCTAGCCCTTATCCTAATCCCTAACCGTAAGCCCTAACCCGTTAACCCTTACCCTTAACCGCGGCCCTAAACCTTAATCCTGAAACACCCAACGCGAAAGTTATAAGGAGACGACAGGTCAAAAGTCAAGAAGGACCACCGGCATTGGGCCGAAAAAGGTAAACAAAGAAACAGGTCCGCTAACAGAATACACACGGCAACGCACAGCAACACCATGCCAAAGTAATCATACCAACTCAAAATAATTAAGTAGATCATTAGTATTGTGACCATCAGGTGCGGCCGCATAACCACATCTTACCGAAATATTTGCACTTACTGAGGTGAGAGTTCGACCGTCTCGAGTGACGGCATCCATCGTGTGCCCCACAGAATGAGCGCAGAACCGATGACTTACGTGCGAACTAGTTCATGGTGAGGAAGACTTGCCCAGTGTTTACCGCACTCTCTCTCCCCCCCCCCACTCACCAGGCTCCGCTGTCAAGACAGTATCATGACCAGCCGAGGTGACCCCAAACACAATGGCTGACAAAGCTCTGTAGTCCGTCTGCACGTGCCCCACACGACCTGGTCCGCACACAAAGGTTTTTCAGGTTTCCGCAGAATAGCAACGGCTAGGATCTCACGTCTGTGGGTGTCGTGGAGACCACATCAGAGCGGCGATATCGGACCTGAATCTCAGTTGTCGGACAAGCCACCCCATATACAGTAGGTGGGCTAACTCAATAAATGTCAACCGCAATTCCGAAATACGTTTTCATTTCGAAAAGATTAATTAGGTAGGGCTGTGAAACTGATCAGTCTGCGGCATAATTCTATAATAATTTACTTACCTCAGGATGCCGGCTTTCGAATAAACTTCCTTTCGGCTGCATGCAAAAACTACACTCTGTAAAAAATGACTAGCTATTTAGCATGCATTTTTCTCATTGATATTCGATGCCCCTAAAAGTCTAATTATATTTCATGGAAAACATGCACAAAAATTAGTCATTCTTTTGCCCATTTGGTAGACAATTACGTCTTCTTCCAATCTTATACTCGAAAGAAGGGTATAATTTGGTTTTCAAAAAGTTTTCAAATTCCCGAATAATTTTGAACCCGACCTGTCGTTGCACTTGGATTCAGGGTTTCCAGACTACAAGCTGTATATTTTTCGCGTACGGAAAACCACACATTTCTCTACGGTAATAAAAGGAGATCATATCGGGTACATAAAAGTAAGCAGTGGATTTGAACAACATTGTAAACTTTACAAGCCACACTGGTAAATGCAGAGACATAAAGTTTTATGAAAGGCCATTTCACGCTATTAAAAAATCTCACTACTAGAAAGATTTTAAAACCGAATTATACACTTCTTTCGATAATAAAATTGAAAGATGACGTAATTGTCTACTGAATGAACAAAAGAATGAATAGTTTCATGCTTGTTTTCCATGAAATATAATTCGACTTTTAGGAGCATCGAAAATCAATGATAAAAATGCATGCTACAAAAGTAGTCATTTTTTACATAGTGTAGTTTTTGCATGCAGCCAGGAGAAAGTTCGTTCGAATGCCGGAATCCTGAGGTAGCTGAATTGTTATAGAATTATGCTGCATGATAATTGGTTTTACAACCCTACTTTTCGAAACGAACACGCATTTCGGAATTTCGATTGACATTTCATGAGTTAGCCCACATAATGTACACGCACAGTACTAAACACGAGGACCAAGTCACCCTTGTCAGTTGGCAGCCTTCTAAGCTGCACACTTCGGCACATCGTGATATTTATGAAGCCCGTCAAACTAGTTGTAACGATGAGCGCCTTGATGTGTCGTCGGAACGAGTTCCCCAGGGCCAGTCTCATTCCTCTTTGCATGCACCAGCCCACCGCCCTGGGACTGGAGGCAGTGGTGGTGGTGGTGGTGGTGGTGGTGGTGGTGGTGGTGGTGGTGGTGTATTCTCGATCACAACCGGCAGGACAACGAGCCCGCGGCTCAATCGTAGACCGTCGAATGCAATAACACTCAATGGCCAGCGGACGTGGGTCCCGAGCTCAGATTTGGATAAGACCGACTGACGACGCCTAAAAAACTGGAAACGGCCATCCCGGGCTACCTTGTCTTATTCAGTACTCCTTCTTGTACATAATGCCAGTCGTTATGCAAATGTTTTCGAGGGCCTCGAGGAGCAATTGATCGGTGAACGCATTTTTGTCAGAACGTGCAAGCCCTCGAGATTACTTAACATTTCTTCAACGTTTTTTGCTTTTCCGCATGCTGGAAAAAGCATTTTGTAGAAACTTAATTTCGTAATGCACAAGTTATGTGATTTCCATTCGCACAAGATACAACGGTTGAGCGTGAGTACAGCCAGATTCTTCAACAGATTAAACCATTCATAATATTACTATATCTTGACACAAGTGAGGTTTTATCGATTTTTTAGCAAAAGACAATTAACCCATTTTTATGTCAAATAAATGACCAAATATTTAAAGATACTAACATTATGCTCAGTTTTCGGCTGACCATAAAACATGGTGCAAACGTCTCGACCCTGACTATACACGGCACCATTATGTATCCCTGAGAATCACCTGCCCTCTATAAAGTCTGCTTTGAAAACTCATTTTTGAAAGCCTTTCCAAAGCGTATTTGCTACTGCTCCTGTCGGTCGTCTTACTATAATTGCTGAACTTCTTTTAGGCACTTCATACATACATCGGGTGTAGCCCGTAACTACACAACTTTCCCAATTAATCTTAATTATGCTGGTTCGCCTTAGCCTTACATGCCCATCTCGTGACTCCAACGCACACCCTGCACTCTTGTCTGGTTTCTCCATTTTTTACCTCTGCCATTGTTGCCGTTGTATTAAGTTAATAATCTCGAGCGCAACCAACAGGACAACGAGCCCATGGCTCAGTGGTGGACTGCTGGATTTAATAATGCTCGATAACCAAAAAACGCTGATTGAAGGCTCAAATTGACGACGCCAGAAATGACCATCCCAGTCTGTCTTATTCAGTACTTCTTCCTGTATATGTTCCCAGTTGCTATGAAACTGCTTGCGATGGCTCTAGACTGGGACTCAAGAAACAACTGCAAGACCACATGCCAAAATCTGATTGGCGAAGGCCCTCCTTCCCATCATATATAATAGGCAAGGACTTTTACCAAAACCTGTAAGTTCTTGAGATCATTTAACATTTCCTATACGAAAAGTTCCACATATCTCACTCTTTTACCTATGCTACTTTTCTGCATGCTAGCAATAATATTTTGTATCGGACAGGTTATGTGATTTCCATTCGCAGCCAGAGGTTCTTTAATAGCTTAAACCTATCAAACTTTTGCAACATTTTGACACCAATGGGGTTCTATTAATATTTTAACAACAGAAAAATGGTCTTTTTTAATACCAGTTTTCAGAAGGCCATAAAACACTGCAAATGTTTCGGTCCATATTATAGGCGACACCATAAATTATTTCTGATATTCATATCCCTCAAGTCAGGGATGTAATGTCTGCGTTGAAAAGTCATTTGCTGATGCCTTTTGGATGAATATGGCTACTGCACCTGTCGTTCGTCTTAATAAAATTCCAGGCACCTCATGCGCACCTGGCATAATCTGCAATTACAAAATCTGTTAGAATAATTTCAATTTTTTACTTTTTAATTATGTTGCGACTCATTAGCCTTATTTGCCCACCTCGTGACTCCAACACGCTCCCTGCATTCTAGTCTGGCTTTTTCCAATTTTTTACCTCTGCTATTGTTCCCGTTGTGTAAATGACAATAGCATGTCGTCATGGTGATTAGTTCACGTTAAAAAGTAGACAAGTTTCTTGGTGGGATAGGTCCCCTACCGTCCTCGACTGCGGATTCGGTCAGACGTGATGTCTTTTGTCAAAAAACAAAAGAGTTCTACGCTATTCTGCTGAAATGGCTTTACTGCACGTGGGGACAGAATGCTAACTTATCAACCTCACTGCAAAGCAAACTACTATGAATTCCTTTAAAGTACAGCTTGGAAGCTGATTTAAAAAACACGTCTGTAATTATTAATGACTGCTTCCTGCATTCATAGAGCTTGCTACTCTTAATCTCCTTAGTAGAACCAACCCATTTTCAAAATAGAAGGTTTCGCAGGGAGATTTACCTCAGGTTGGACAGTTACGTTTACTGACAACGTCACTCTCCACGAAATGGCTGATTATTTTTGCCCTTTTTCAAGTTAATTTGGCAATACACGCGTGGTAGAAGTTACCGTATTGGCGGCACAGGTTTTGGCAACACACGCGTGGTATACAGTAGGTGGGCTAACTCTTGAAATGTCAAACGAAGTTCCGAAATGGGTTTTTGTTTCGAAAATATTAATTAAGTAGGGTTGTAAAACCAATCCTTATGCAGCAAAATTCTATAATAATTCAGTTACCCCAGGAGGCCGGCTTTCGAACACACTTCTCTTCGGCTGCATGCAGGAACTACACTCTGTAAAAAATGACTAACTAATAAGCATGCAATTTTTCTCATTGATTTCCGATGCCCGTAAAATTCGAATTATATTTCATGGAAAACATATATATAAATATTCATTCTTTTACTCATTCGGCAGGAAATTACGTCTTCTTCTAATTTTATACTCGAAAGAGGGACATAATTCTGTTTTCAAAAAGTTTTAAATTCCCGAATAATTTTGAAACCGCTCTACCGTCACACTTGAATTCAGGGTTTCCAAAGTACAAGCTATATTTTTCGCGTACGGAAGACCACACATTCCTCTACGTAATAAAAGGAGACTATATAGGGTTCATAACATTAAGCAGTGAATTCGAGCCACATCGCCAACTTTACAAGCCACATTGGTAAATGCAGAGACATGACCATTTATGAGCAGCCATTTCGCGGTATTTAAAAGTCCCACAATTATAAACTTTTTTAAAACCGAATTTTGTACCTTTTTCGAGTATAAAATTAAAAAAAGACGTAGTTATCTACCGAATAAGCAAAAGATTGAATATTTCTATGCATGTTTCCATGAAATATAATTAAACATTTGGGGCATCAAAAATCAATGAGAAAAATCCATGCTAATTCAGTAGTCATTTTTCGCAGAGTTTATTTCTTGCATGCAGCCGGAGGGAAGTTCATTCGAAAGCCGGCACCCTGAGGCAACTGAAATATTATAGAATTATGTTGCAAGCTGATTAGTTTTACAACCCTATTTGATTAATCTTTTCGAAACGAAAACGCATTTCGGAATTTCGGTTGACATTTCATGAGTTAGCCCACCTACTGTAGACGACACGCAAGCGAAGTAGGCCATCGCACCGTGTCAGCCATTGCGCCCGATCTCATAACCAGACGGTCTACAGGCTCGGAAATTCGACTGGTGCATGGGAGATGGAAGAGAGAGTGAGTCCGGGGTTTGAAAATGGGCACATTCTTCCCTGATATAAAACGGATACGTTTAAATCGCGGCTAAGAAGACTGCTAAATAATGGGATGATTTAGCCCTTCTCAAGACTGATAATCAGCCTTCAGTGGCTCTTTCTCAATGTGTCTCCCATGGTACATACATTGTGAGACAGGTCGTGTGTGGAACGCGTAGGCGCATCGTTTAATTATGTCAGTTACTGCGCCCGCCTACCTCCGGTCTCCTTGACGCTACCTTGCCATCGAAGCAAGGCAGATGAGGACAGGGAGGGTGCGATAGATGCTGTATAAGTCCGTCCCGACATAAACAAATTTAACAGCAGATCATCGTCCTACGCACCATTCGTGGATCCAGTGGCCGCCGTCGTTTGCGACGGTCGGAATATTGTATATTTTACTCATCGTCCAGGTTCGAATAAGTTTTATTTCAGCGCCTCAGGAGAACTTCCCATCAGCCAGTCACTTAAAACGTTTATTTTGGAGGGCACGTTTTCTCTTCCTGAACTTAGCGAATGGTGCAAACTTTCTCTCTTTTTATGAATCTGTCGCCTAAAAACGTTTAGTGACATTTGTTTGAAAAATATCACCAGCATAATAACCCTGATTTTCAAGGTCGAATTACAGCTGTCGTTTGATGGTTGGGACATTTCCTCACGGTCATCTGAGAAGAAATTAAATTGCGAAAACACTAGCATCAGGCAGTTTAGAAACCATAGGAAAAGTTGCCTAATTTTGCATAAAATTACCGTTAGAGGAGAAATTTTACCAATGAAGCCAGGCGAGTTCATTTACTATCAGCAGGCGACGACCGCATGGCACAGAATATATTATTCGAAAGCGTTGTTACTTAAGGCTCTGTTCTATGTCCTACCTGTTCAATATATACATCACCGTTTACGTCGGTGAACTGAATTTTGGTGCCGCCATGTCTTATGATGATGGTAAACTTTGGAGCGTCATCAGAACTAAATTTTACGGGGAGCGTTTGCGGGCAAATCGAAAGCAGCTCAAGAAATGGTTTCAGGATTGACTTTTGCCGTTTGATGTAACTGAGGGCAACATCCTGCGGGTCGGTGGAACCCAATCTTCGAACAGCAGGGTTTGCAACCTAAATAGCATACTGTACCGGGAGGTAAAGGCCTATATGGGCCCAGGCGTGTGGGTCACGGCTTCATTTAAACTGTCGCTGCACTGTTCAAAGATGGAAAAGTCCGCGATGTTAGCCCTGTACCTTGTCAAGCGGTCTTTCAACACCTTTGATGAGGACTGCTTTGTTGAATTCTTTCGGATGCTTCTGTGGCCACAGTTGGAGTTCGCTATTCAAGCGTGCGGAATGCCTGGGAGCATCGTCTGAGCGATCGCCGCTTTTTGGCGATGGTGAAAGATGGCAGGCTTCAATTGAATCGGAGACAAACATGATCAGGTGAAGATTTAGATGGAACTATAGCTGCCGGAAATACGGAAAACAGTTAGCTAGCATCAAACGGAGGGGAAGCTCCAGAAACGAATTTCGGATGATCAGAATTTGTTGAAGACTTTTTGTTTAATTAGGTTCTATTTTATTTTAATTCAGCATATTTAAGGGTAGTAGTTATGTATATCATAGAAAATATTTTTTGCGAAAATGAGACAGAAATCCAGGCAGCTTTAGATGTCAAAAATAGTGTTAAGTAATAGAAATTTGCGTTGGCGCTGGGTATGAGAAAAACATTGGTTTGGTGCGACAGGGCTCTGCTGTTCGAATGTGTCATAATTTTCAATCAAATAGACATTTGATGTCTGCTGTACTTCCGTGGCAGGCAAAGACGTCCTGCTGCAAGCACGAGTAACGACGCGCATCCAGGTAGGATAGGGTTCCTGGAAGTTTGAAAGAATTCCCATGCATGTTAGCTCTCTTGGCTAACGCAAAGAAATCATCAGATTAAGGGAGGCATTCCAAGTTACTCAAAATTTGCTAGGTCTGTATAGGATCTCTTCGGCTGATCAAGAAGCCATCTGTCAAGTTTAGTAGGTTCTCCCCTATTCCGGACTCAAGCAACTCGTGGAATATGCGGCGGTGTGGAACACAAGCAAAGGCTTCCTTGAAGTCGATGTAGATAATAATAACAATTTTTATTCAAGACCCATGGGGTTCCTTTCATAACAAGTAATAATAACTTTTACATGAATTTTAGAGTTTTTGAACAGGCATACAGAATCTATGTAATACTTAATCCATATTTATTGAATAAGAAGTATGTTACGAAGAATGACGAGCGAGCAGTGAAAAAAACTCCCAACATATAAACAAAATGCGTATGACTGGATTAACACTATAGGAGAAAAAACTTCTCGCTCCTGAATGTATAAATAGCAGGCAGGACCGGTCTGTATATGGCACTATATAACGGATTTCATGAAGGGGTAAGTACGCGGGTTAGACAGGACTGGCCTGTATGTGGCATTGAGTAAAAGTTCGAAACGGGCATCATCAAGGCAGAATTCATATGCCTGATGAGGCCATTCATGTAAAAGTGGAAAATAGACAACCAGTCTCGAGGCGATAACAATTCAGATGCGATCGGTTACGGTCAGCCGAGACCAGCCGAGGAGGGGGCAACGGAGATGCGGCCAGACCACTAGTATATGGCGAATACAGAAGGTTCCTCCAAGAGCGTCGATAGAACGCATTCTGTGAAGGGCACGATGCATGAACTGAAAAATCGAAAAAAATAACATTTCTGATGAGGAAGTTAAGAGCATTTAGTCTACATTTGCATGATAGGGACCTAAGCTGTCCATGAATTCCGTCGTCTTTCTGTGAGTCATTTCCACCAGCTCGAAAGCCATTTTCACCAAAGGGCCCCAGGCCCGCATTCCACATTTCACATTTGAGCAGAAAAAGGTCCTGTTTACTTTTATCGACAACTCCTTGTCTATAAAGGTTTTTTAATCTATAAGAGAACTCCAGTCGCCATTTTGACCGTTCTGAGAGATTACGGGAAGCGTTTCAGGGACAAAAACATTCGTGATTCCGAGGTCCTTTTGTCCTATCGCATTTGACAGGCGTCTTTCGTCAGGGAAGTTGCACCTTGCGTTCGCTTTCTTCTTTTCGGCCTGTACTGGAGTAACTCTTTTCTACAGAGTGGCTTCACCTTCATCTGAAAATACGAATCCCCAACAGTCGAGTCCACTCCTGCATTGACATCAAATAAAGACTTTAATGACCCGAGAAAAAAACCCTGAAGTACTCCCCTTACAGCTGTTAGTGGCACTGACTTCACATTGCCACTGAGCACAGACCGCAATCGACTTATCAAGAAGTCCTCCCACCCAGCTTCGTAGGTTACTCCTTATCCCACGCTCTTGGGCCTTGTAAAGAAACCGACTACGTTGAATACTATTAAAGGCTTTCTTGACGTCGATGAAAACGACAGCTACTCTTGTGTCCTGATCTAACGCGCAAGGCCATAATCCACTATCCCTAACTCCAAAACAAATGAATATTAGACGCACCAGTCAATGATAATTTGCGTCTGAAGAAAGTCGATCGAAGAGGATAAGAAAAGTTTGTCAATACTCAAACTGGTGTTTTGATAAAAGTGCAGTTTGTTTTAAATACTGAGGAGGGATAGCGATCTTCTATCGACAAGTATGGTATTCCAAAGGAAGAGATACTTGAAACCAAATGGCAAAGAGCGTTTATAGGCGAAGGAATTAAGAGGAGGAATAAAAAAAAGGTTATTCGAAATCGGAGACAAGAGACACTTCGGAAAAAAAGAACGTAAACAAACACCGCTTCCTCAGCTAAGAAACCATTGAGAAGGATGACGATGTGTCTACAGGGATTGGCAAAACCGCTAACCAACCTCCAGTGCGAAAAAAGAACGACCAAAAGAGGTCAGAAAGCAAAACATTACCTCCGGAAATCCCGAAAAATCATCGTAAGCCAGGGTGCTGGTATGAAGGGACGGAGTTTGAGCACAGTGCAAGCAACGACCGAGAAGTCTCGGTAAGCGCGGGCACGTGCATTGACTTTCCCGCCCTATACCCCCTTGAATCAGAAAGCAGCGACGGCCAGAGTAACTATGATGTAATTTCTGAAAATAATAAAAAAACCACAGGGTCCTCAAGAAGATTGCAGTAAATGCATAGTTATCAATGGCATGTATGAATCTACTTCTGACACCCCAAAGGTAAGAATACACGATGACGTGGGAACTATTCCAAAATATCACAAGTCCCTTTAAAGGGGGGGCGACACAGTCACCGTTTTAAAGGCATTTTGAATGGCCCGAATAAAAGACTCAAAGGACGGGTCAGGCCAACCAAGACCACTTAAGCTTGTTTTTAAGAACGAGAAGTAGGCTCAGCTACGGCTGAGCGAGAAAACCCTACTCCGAACCGCTCACCCAACGGTTTTTCCAGCGAGATTTTTCACCCGTGGAGCGGGAGGATGGAAGAATGCCCAGGGCAGAACTCGTCGGGAGATCCAGGCTGGGCGAAAGCAGCCTCAGAATCCTGAATGGACAGATCATAAATGTCCAGGGGTAATTTCTCCGGCGGAAGCCCACGACGCTGCGTGTGGTGTGCAGTGAGACCACAATAAAGCAACGCCCGTTGCTGTAGAGTCATTCGGCGCAAATGACGATAAACACATTGGCGCTCAGTTTGATCAGATAGCAAAAGACTCGAACTGGGACAGTGGACTGTATATGCCGCATGAAATATCTTACAATCCCTATCCAACTACCGATCGAAAATCTTTCCGGCCAAATTTAGTTGACAATTTACTGTTAAAAACGATGTTACTACCAACTTTCAAGTAACTAATATTTTTGTAATTTATTAATTTTTGATCACGTCGCACCTCGCCGCTCGCATTCACCACGATGCCTGCAGACTAAATAATTTGCTTATTTTCCTCCATCCTAAGTGTGTTTCAACTGTCTGCTGCATTTAGTCAACAAACAGAGTCCATGTGTCTCTAAATCCTGTTAACGCATGACATACTGTGTTCATTCGTTCAGTTTTTGTTATTCCCCTTGTATTTCTTTCATATTACCTCATTTCCATTTTCTTCATATACTTCCTCTGCATGTAACCAATAGGGATTTCAGAGGTACACACCTACTTTCCCTGAAATACACTGATACTTATACAACTCCCCTCCCTTTATAGGAAGGCGCGTAGTTCTTTACCCAGAAACTAGATGAATTAGACGTACGGGTATCTCATATGCATCCGGACCTTATTCCCATTACAGAAACTTGGTTACATGCGGAAATATTGGATGGCGAAATTGTTATCGGTGGATACCAACTTTTCCGGCAATACTGACCGCAAAGAAGGTGGAGAAGTAGCCATCAACGTTAAAAGAGAAATAATCATATGCGAATGCAGACTTGCTTGCTTACGTGACTACGAAGCGGTTTTATTTAAACCCAAGAGGCGTGGAGTCCCAAATATGAATTTTTTGACCGTATACAGGCCGCTCATGCAACCTCCCAGAGGTTGATTAAAGAGGTGGCCCAAAACCAAGAAGCCCTGAGAGCCGGAGATTTCAACGCACTGATAACTGACTAAGACAATTTGTCAGTAAACGGTTCGGGTAATTCAGTTTATTTTCATTCTGTGTCGGCTTATTTGGTAAGGATAATAGGTAAGTCCTTTGAAAACCCTATTGGTTTCATATCATTTCGCTATATACAGCTGTACACGAACAGTGAGAATTGTCGCTATTACAACCGTACTTGTATGATCTAAGTAGCACTGTTTTAAAGGCAACCTGGCCGGGGATTCACGGGGTATTTAGCTCGGATTCAGACTGTCGGGGTAAAGCAGGGGACACATTTAGTCATTCAAATGTTTCTTAAAGAACTGCTGGGACGTCGCCTCCACGGCTGATTAAGGGAGTTCATTCCATTTCTCTGCTATCCTTTGCGTGAAAACTTCAGAGCGAAGGTTCAGCCTGGACTCTCATGGCGTTTTTTCAGCCTTAGTGCACTGCGGTGCCCGTTTCATGTTGCTCTGGATTTAAGTACCGAGATCCTTCTTCGAAGAATCTGCGAGAAGAGTAATGTCTTTCAGGTGATTTGCCGTCATGTTGCCATTTGAATGGCAGTTGGTTGGACGCAGATGAAATATGGTACACTTTTGCGCACTGAACTCCAGGAGCCATTTCTTGGACCACATTTGCCGTCGGTGCAAATTATTTCGGAGGGATTTCTGGTCATTCGGGTGCTTAATGGCTTTCCAGGGCTTAAAATCGTCTCCAAAGATAATTTTATCGCAGATGATTTCCTGAAGGCTGTCGCTAACGTAAAGAATGTGGAGTAGGAATCAGAGAACCGAGCCGTGTCCCCCCCCCCCAAACGGGCCACGTGGAAGATGCGCTGGACCAACACGGGGGCAATAACAGATTTCGATGGGTGTTATCGGATTCGCAAACCATAACAAATGCCAACACTCCGGGGTGCGGTGGCAGACCCAGTTTCCGATAGTTGTCGCGCGCACTGGGACCCCTGCCTCCCCCCCTCCCATCGTTGTTGATGATTAAAAACCTGGTCATTTACTGGGTGTATCAGGGAATGTGGAGTGGAGCGCCAAGGTGCGGGTTCACCTCCGGTCTTCTTGACCGTGTCTTGACACCTGAGCAAGGTGGGGAGGAGGATGGAGTGCGGCAAGTGCTGTGCAAGTCTACTATTATTATAAACTAGTTCACGTCCAGGTCACCGTCCCTGCTCCCACCTTGGTGTGAAGCACACGGTGGACATCGCCGGCAATGACTGTCGAACTGTCATCTGACGCATCCTCTCAGAAGATCTCCCGGGGCGCCGAGGACGCTCAGTTTATACAAAAGTTGCCTGTGCGAGACAGTGTCAAATGTTTTATGGAAATCGGGTGTACACTGTATTGGCTGAAGACGTCTAGGGTAGCACACACACGGTCGAAAAGATCGCCTAGGGTAACAGAGTCCTTAAACACCGCATCGAGCATGCATATGGGGATATAGTAAGAAAACGGTTCATGGCATATGAAGTCTACGTTACGGTAAACAAAGGGATAGAATAACACAAGGCGAGAGTAATAAATACAAGGCGCTGGCGACTTATTATACAAATTGTCCATTTGGACTGGGAAGTGGCCACATCATATCAGCTAGAAGCCAGCGGAGATTTCAGAGCTGTCGGCAACTGAGGGTAGGGGGCTGGGAGTGTGCGACGAACGGACAGTGAGAGCACAGAGCGGGATGTCAGCGGTAGGGAGGGAAGGAACGCCAGTCGTCTTCACTACCAGACAATATCTCCACTCAAACAAGCCTATGCCATTCCTGGTCCGTTAAATAGCCACCACCCGAGTTTCAGCAATATTCTTAGTGCTGATGGAGCTGTTCTGTATAGGGGGAAGGTGTGTGCTCCTCTCCTGCCATCCGCTGTCACCGATGTAGCGACCAAAGATGTCAAGGATAGCACATGTCGAGGCAGCGAAGCACTGGAAATGACTCCTGGCTAACACCGAGCTGGATATCTGTAAAACGCATCATCATTCTCATTCAATCAAGGAGAATGGAAAAGTTAAACAGTGATAAATAAGTGTACTAGAAACCGGGAATAGGATACATCGGAAAATGACAAATGATTCAGAAATAGATGAGATCCGCAGCAGGTAAGATAATCCGCCTGGATGAAAAGGTGGCGCCAACATGTCCGCTAAGCGACGGGTGGGGGTAGCAGACCAGTGAGTTCCTGCAGAAGAGGGCCGTGAGAGGGGCCAACGTAAGCAGAGAAGAAGTTGCTTTATGTTGCAGGGGGGTCGGAGGGATCGGATTAACAGCGGGAAGGGCATCGGCTATTTTCACCGACACGCGATTACATTGACTACACACTAGCTCCACCATTCATGCCATTCAAAGAACTCTGCGCGATTCTAGGTCCGTCACAACACGACATCGACCTCGAGTCGTCTAAAGTCCAGGTCCAGACCTCCAGACAAGTAACCAGATTTGAGAGGCAGGAACGTCCTCTCCGGAAGCCATTCTGGAAATTCTGTAAGATGTTATATTCCTCAAGAAATTGCTGTTCAGCATTATTTACTGGAAATTCCATCGTTTTCATGAGAGGCGAGTCAAGCTAATAGGCCTGAAGCTGCTTGTTGCTATCCTACTAACTCCCTTATATCAGAGGACGGGGTTGGTTGTTTTCCACTGCCGGACAGTCTTCCTGTTCTCATTGGCGGCTCGGGGAGAGTCGAAAGAGGCTTTAACAGCTCCTTTGATGGTTTCTTAAACATCAGCCCAGGAATCCTGTCGGGTCCAGAAGATTTGTCCGACATAATTTGACTGAGGACGCGCCTTACTTCTTCAACGGAAATGGCAACGATTTCAGCGACAGCGGTATCTTGGACCACTTGAAAATCCCGATTGCCTTGGCCCATAAAAAATTTTGATTATGTTCAGAGGACTCCAGCGTAAGAACCGGGCGAAAAAAATTGATATAGTAATTGTACTTTCTATAGCCCTTCGAATGAATGGGGTATTATGCTGACTGAACCCAAATCCGTCAATTATTTAATTATCGTCTTGTTGACAGTACTTTTTATGTGTCGCTGAGTTGTTCTTTAAAAAACCAGCCTCGATCTCATCCGAAGTCTCTCTATGATTTTTTGAATTGGTTTTCATCCGCATGGCGTTCCCATATCTCTGCTGAGCCGCATAAGTTAAAGCTTCCGCCGGACGTCCGCAGGCCTCCTGGCAGACTTTCTCCGCTAGTCTGTGTGCATGTAAGCGGCCTTCGTTTCTTTGGACCGTACAGAGGCATGCGGTGTCCTCCTGAGACGTTTCTTTGTTGATGTAAGTGATGAGTAAGATTTATCACTTCTTTTCCTACATTTTGGACCTCTAAACTCCCACTGCGTCTTCGAAAGTTTTTAAAGAAGTCTGATACATTACGTAAAGGTTCCGTCGTCGTATGAGACATCCATCAGACTCAGTAAACTTTTCGTCCACTTGACGGGCATAAATCTGATAGCAGGGCACCACACACTGCAGCCATTAATATTGTCATGTATAACATTATCGGTCTGTGCCTACAGACCTTGAATAAACTGATCTACTTCAACTTCGTAGATAGTTTCTCGGGAAATTAAAAAGCGACAATTACTATTGTGTTTTTAAATGGTCCATCATTTGTTTAACTAGGCTTCCGAGTATCAATGGTTTCATGATAGCGACATCCGTCGTACCGATCGACTCCTAATGTTCGATTGCGGTCTAGAGTGGGCATTTTGCACAATGTTCCAGAGTCGTTTGTCCGATCACCATTATTGAGTAAAAAAGTGAAAACGTCTTTTTAAGAGGTTTGAGGCGAATTTTCAACCTGATCAACCCGGACTCTTCGAACTGGCGAATAATCTCTTTCTCGTACAGATATTCCCGCGTCCAACAAGGACCACAAGGACTCAAAGGCCAAATTATCTGGACCTTGTCCTTGCAAAAGACCTAAATAATGCAGACAAACTTAGGTCAAAATAACCGCCTGACCATGCCGTGCTGTTTCGGAAATACTGCTCACACAGCCAACAATTGGGACGGCTGAGTTTCGACTGAATTCCTGGAGAGGAAATGTTGCTCCTATGAAAAGGTTATTATAGTAAGTAACTGGTGGTACATTCTAATTGGATGTCTGGAGGTCGCTTTAATTTTTTGGGAAGGTATGTAGCATCCATACAACCTTGGGACTACGGATAAATTCGCACAAAGCGAAACGACAGAAGGTCGAATATCCTTAGGTCGAGAAAGGAGTATAAAACACGGATTATAGAACGAGCTGTCGATAATCCAAAGTTCTCATCAACTACATCAACTCCGTTTAAGAAGAAAGAAGTAAGTCACAGTGCTGAAAGGAGATACAATTAGGACATTATCAAGGAGGATTGGAAGGCTGAATACCTAAGCCGCTTAGTCGCATTCGTTCCCCAGATAAAACGAAGTTCAACCACGTTGACATTTATATTGGAAAAAAAACGATGCAATAATGGAAAGCATAGATTTCATGAGAAACGATGTGGGGAAGGAACTTCTTCTGCTTCGGGAACGTAAGTTCCCAAGTCCGGACCAAATGCCGCCAAAATTTCTAAAGAAGCTTGCTTACGGACACTTCCGACCGGTTTCACATATTTCTCACTTGTCCTTTGACCGAGGAATTGTCCCTTCCGATTAAAAGATTACGAACATCTATCCCATTCAGAAGGTTGGGACCAGAACAAGCGCTAACAACTACCGGCAGTAAGCCTAGCATGATTTGTTGCAAAGTGGTTAAGGGGATCATCAGACAATCCACTACTAAATTTATCGAAGACAGGAATTTCTTCCAAGGAGGTCAATACGGCATCTAACGAATCCATTCTTGTTTGACCAGCATGCTTTGTTCAACGAATCAGTGGACCCTTAGTTCGATGAAGACACAAGTGTCAGCGTCATCTACATCGACTTCAAAGAAGTCCTTGAGTGTGTTCCACCTCGCCGCTTACTCCACGAGTATCTTAAGTCCGGAATAGGGGAGAACCTACTAAACTTGGCAGATGGCTTCTTCGTCGGCTGTTTGCATTAAGAACACAGGGTCAGCATCAGTGCCAGTTGTACGTGGGGTACCTTGGGGCTCTGTGTTCTGGTCAATACCGTTTTAACTTATGTCAATGACTTCATGAATAGATGTGAATGCTAGGTAGTCATGTTAGCAGATGACATCAAAATATGGCAGGCAATCGAATTTAATAGTGATTAACGGGACTTTTAAGAAGAACTTAAAGGCCTATGGGAACAGTCCGATAGATGGCTTCTAAAATTTAAGTTCACTTTAGTTCAGACCAAGAAAAACCTCCGATAACTGAAAGGTTGAAAGACAGACTGTGTACATAATTGCATGCGGAAAGCAGGCAGTTGTCTGTTAGCCAAAATGGGTAAACATGAACGGGTACTCCTTTTGCGAAACGTGTCAAACTCCTATTTAAAACGAAGGAGAGACCAAATGGAAATGATCATCAATGCCTCCTTGGCGGAAGAAGCCTCGTAATAACCATTCTGTCTTCTCTGTAACCCTCCTTTCAATGCGCAAGGGCGGAAAAAAGACAACGGGTGTTTATCTTGCCAGCTAAAGAACGTTCATTGATATAGATATGAAACTATCTGGAAGAGTATACGGAGGTTTAATTCGGTCGTCACTAAAGTATGGAACTTAGGCGTGATTTCCATGGACAAAAATGTCATAAGTTGCTGGAAAGGTTTCAAAGAAGGGCGACCGAATTCGTAAAGGGCCTCAAGACTTAACCTTACAAATGGTGACTTGATGAGCATAAAGCATTTTCTCTTGAGCACAGGCAGATGCAGGGCGATCTCATCAATGCCTACGGGACTCTCAGCAATCGGGGCTGTGCCCTGTGCTTCGATTACATCTTCGCGTTGGTCATAACGACACACAAACGTGGGAGGCTGATCCCGCCTAGATGTGCGCGCGTACTCGTCTTAACGACGAGTTGTTTGCGCCCGCAATGGACTTCCGGAGGAAATAGTAATGGCAGGCACAACAGGGACATTTTAACAAAAACGGGATACATATTTACTTTAAAAACACCGTCCAACTGGGCGAAAAATCTATGTTACACCACACCGGCGCGTTGCACATACCCGCTGCTAATTCGACTGACTACTATTTCGTAATTCGTACTAACCCAAGTGTGAAAAACTCGACGCCTAGGTGGGATTTGAATCCATGCAGTAAGGGGAAGGCTTAAGTACAACCAACGCTCTAACCACTTGAGCTACGAGGCCCCGCCGGACAACTCGAGTTTAACCACATTTGGGTCAAGTTACCCGCCCAACCTACTGCAACGTCTGGAATCCACCAAATCTGATACAGTAAGTTGCCTGCTCAGGCAGGATTTCCTAAGTAATTCTTCTATAATCCACCAGATTACTTCCAGGCTCACGTAGCTCATGTGGTTAGAGCGTTGGCTGTACTAAAGCATTCCCCTTACTGTGTGGGTTCGAATCCCACCGAGGCGCCGTTTTTCACAGTTGGGTCAATATGAATTATTCAAAATCTGTCAAAACATCTATCAATTACGTGAGCCTGGTAGTCAGTTGGTGGATTCTACATCAATTACTTAGGAAATCCTGCTTGGGCAGTCAACTTACTGTATCAGATTTCGTAGATTCCACGCAGATAACTTGACCAAAATGTGATCAAACTCGCGTCGTCCGGCGAGGCCTCGTTGCTCAAGTGATTAGAGCGTTGGCTGTACTAAAGCTTTCCCCTTACTGCGTGGGTTCGAATCCCACCGAGGCGTTGAGCTTCTCACAGTTGGATCGATATGAATTATTTAAAATCTGCCAAAGCATCTATGTTTTTCGTATTTGACGTTATACTTAACAATTGCGGGCTGCAGTCCCACACTTTTAAAATATTCTTCTATAAAATCGCATGTTATCTGCGGCACTTTGGCGGCCTGTTTATACGAAATTGAATGTTGCACCTGACGCAATCAATGTGGCCTTCAAAGACATTGCCTACTACCCTTTACTGTGATAAAATATACTGAATGGATTTAATGAGTTTCAGACAACTGAAGAGTCTCTGGGTTTTAGCTAACAAAAGACTTGGTGCACAAAAAGTTGGGAAAATAAAAGGCTAGGTCCAGTTTCGGCTCCAATAGCCGTTATAATTTGCGGTTAATTAACTGGCATCTGTTCAAGTCCGAAGATTATAAGTGTCCTTTTCGTAAGTAGCGCGCAATGCGTTAAGTGTACAAAAATTTTGGCGACACGATAACGTTGTCCCTGCCACTTACAAACATCTGGTAAGCAGGCAATGTGGATGTCGTCGATATGTACTAGATGCGATGTTTCCCTTATAACTAAGTAGTCAGGATATTGTTTTTTGGACAGCTATTATTTCTTTGAGTTTGGGTAGATGAATCTGAACATAGGCAAAAAAGAGACATAACTTTATGCCATCCGTAAATCCGGTGTTGTTAATCGCATGATAGCCTATACTGGTCCTTCCCAGATATCCTTTTAGTTAGCCATATCTCTTTCATTATCGGCTATCTGAGTTATTTGTGTTGCTGTTGTTGTTTTTGTTGTGTGTGGTATTTGAACCTTAAAACGGTTCTTCCTCCGAGTTAGAGTATATTATTTTTTATTTGCCAACTTCTCACGGCCCTGATTCTGTCTTTTAATGGTCGCAACTACCTCAACGCCCTTAACTTTCGACCTTCAGTAATCTGCTGGTAATTCTGCAATCCATTTAAGTTTGCCTCAGCGTTGACTGAATTTGCAGTTTCTCCATTTAGCGAAGAACTCGGATAACGCCCCCACCTTGTCATATCAAGTAGCATCCAACCCCTGCTAATGCACATAACGCTTGTTTCTCGGAGACCTTTTATCTGCTTTTGCTTCCCCTTTTTTAGGATTTTAGGAACTTGGCGTGGGTTTATACTGATTTATTTTTTAAATACATAATCTAAAGTAAGTATAAATGTATAGATCACCAAACAGTTTTGTTTTTGATAGAACTTCCAATGTTTTGTTTTTGTTGGCAAAATGTGTAATAAGAACGCCGGCAGCATTTTGGTATTATTGTCGTTCAAGGTCGCCAGATGTAGATGGACCTCCATCAGGAAAAAAATGGCATATCTTACAGGCCTCGCTTTCCCCTGCCGGATGAGCTCTTGGCTCTGGATAGAATGGAGACCGTTTGTCAGTACTGCGGTGTTAGTTATCTTATCCTCTCTGAGTTCAAGTCCATGGAGGAAAAAGTGTTCGAGTTATCCAAAAATCTGGATGAAATGAAGGAGAAGGAGGAACATTTTTTACGCATGCGAACAGATTTTGAGAGGGTTAAGTCGGAAAATTTACTTTGTCGGGACGAGATTGAACGGCTTACAGAAAAGTGTGAAAGGCATATCAGTTACATCAAATTTTAGGACGGAAAACTTAATCAAGATAAACCATGACCTAGATTCAGAACTTAAGATTGTAAGCGACCACGTGATAACGAAAGAAACAGAAGTAACTACTCTTTCGTCGAGGATTAATACTCTTCTGTAAGCTTTGCTCTTGTTTATTCTAAAATTAATAATCAGTTCTGTCACATATCTGAGACATTTTTCAGTTGTCCCAGTAAGCCTCTGCTCTTTTTCCCTTAGTCTGATGCGAAGGTTTACCGTACGTTTTCGTTTTTAATTCGATGATTTTTTAACTTTCCGGTAGGCCGTGCTACGTTGTGCTCTGCGGGCAGGACCGCATGCTGTTTACGTTCATGCATGAACATGTGTAGATAATTAGTTGTTATAATTACGACATCAATGTGTCATCCTTGTCGGGACGTGAATGCGGTATGGGGATGTGCTCTTTGGGGCCATTTTGATAACAGGCTGTGGGGAAATCTCAGGGTGATCACGAGACACTCGTGATTAGACGCATTGCGATTATAATTAGTTGTAAAAAATATGGACATAACTGAACGTTTTGACCTACTTGTTTTTCGTCACGCACCAAATAACTGACTGGCCCGAACGGTGGCTAGGGCCAAGGAATGGGAGTGGGGAGTGTGATAGACGACTCAGCGCATTTTCCTCAATATAAACAATATGGTCCACTTGAGGCTATCACGGCCCGATGATAGTTGTGGCATGGAATGTCTCCAAATGACGGGATAACTCGGACCTCGCAGTCAGCCCAGTAAGCATTTATGAGACGTGGTGGACTGGCGGTCAGAGAGTGAAGCTACAATGACTTCTTGTTAATGTGGCCTTTGTGGTACTCCCAATTCGTGGGATCCGAGCTGGGTGTGGCGCGTGCCTAGGTGCAGATCCGGTCGCACCAACCGTCTCTCTTGTCGTTTGTTAGTTAAAATCCTCGTCATGTGTTTGGTGTGAACTAGATAGTGTGCTTATGCGCGTAGATATAGATCCAGCTACCTTCGCCGTCTCCCCCTCTCGTCTTCTTAATTCTGTCTTGACACTGGGCCCAGATAGGGGAGAAAGACAGAGTGCTGCAGACGACTTTCAAGCCCACTACCGCTTTAAATTAATTTACGTCATGTTCGCTGTGCCCTCTCTCAGCCCGCTGCTGAACACACAGTGGTCGTACTGTTATATCACTTGAACGTTTGTAATGTATGCAGCGGGTTCAGTTTATGACCGCCGACATAACGCGAAAGCAGCAAATAATATGCAGTTCATGAGGACACGGCTAAAAGTTCACATTTACGGCAATGAGGGATGCTGAGAATGACACAGATAGATTTATGTATCTTATCTAAGATAGATTCCGACGGAAGAATGGCCGCGAACGTACAGACAGACAGGGTAGAAAAATGTTTGATTATGTGAAGATAGAGGGAACTTGAGACATATTAGAACAGTAGAAAATACAAGAAAATAGGATTTGGCACACCAATAAATGGTCCTTCTGTATAGAGCGATGACACGGACATGTCAGCGAACGGCGAATGTGCTGCTGTCGACAACTGCAGCGAAGGGCCGCTGGAGGTGCTAACGGGAGAGGGAGGAGTAGAAGAGAGTTGCTGCGATTGCGACACCGGCAGCTTTTTCATTCAAAATTTTGCCAGAAATTAAGTCTAATTTATTCTAACAATTTTGTTAATTCGGACTACTCGGAGTATATATCACTTTTTACAGAAAGTATGGGCAGCTGAAACGGTAAAAGACATTAGCGACGCCTTGAACCGTCAACTATACCCTCGTATTCGTATAATTTGGGGCATACCTGCATTGTGCTTGGCAGTTAAGTGCGCTGATGTCCGCCGTCCACAGGTCTCGATTGCCGCCAGTTATCATGCCGCATTAAAATGAAGTGAAATCGGTCGGAAATTTTACAGTTCACTTGAGGCTCAAAGTTTGCTTGTAGTCCTGCAATAAAGAAACGAGACATGACTAGAAGCGTGCCAGTATTCGACGGAAGGATGTAACGACGTACTGAAGTTTCCAGACATTATGCCTGCAGCGCAACCGTGTGTGCGTATTAAGAGATGAGGCAAGTGAAAAGTAAGTGCCTGACTTGGTGAAATTAAGGCAATCTTGTAGGATCCGTCTAGGAGATTTATGCGTTTATCTTCGTGAAGTTCTATGTGCGTCTGTATTTGGCTCCCATAATGGTTGACTTTTTTCATTTTTCGCTGTCGTTATCAAATTCTTTGACTAGTATATTTTTTCATACCTCCTTTCGCCTATCGCAAGCAATGAAGGTCTATATACCGTGAGGGAGGACATATATTTCGTGCTTATGCGGGAATAGCATCGGTTGAGATGAAAACTAGGTTTTGTTAACACAGTTTTCGTGTGTTTTTGCGCGCATGTTACGTACAGAAAGGCTTGAATTAAAACTTTTAATTCATTTACTCCACTAGAGACTCTGAGAAGACCAAACGGCTTCAGTTAATTGATCTGATTAGTGAAGTTCGGAATCTTAAACGAGTGGCACATTCTTACGTGTCTGATGCAAAGTCTCTCAATCTCGAGCGAGAAATGCAACCGTTCGTTTGTTATACGAACAAACTTCTTTTGGAAGGTGAGTAGATATATTGCTTGCAGATAGCACTGGCTTTTTTTCTAACGTATATGTCTGCTTATTAATGCTTGGACGGTTGATGAAAGCTTATGTCAAAAGCCAGACCCTTTTGCCTTGCTTAATTTTCGAGAAAATTAATGGGTGATTTTGGAGTAAATTCATTGGAACAGGCTTTTTCAGACACGGCCCGAAATATTTGAGCTGAAATCCGTTAACTACTGCGGAATGACCGCGTAATATTCGCAAACTGCCAAGAGGCAGTCAGTACTACTCAATCGCGTGATTATTTGCCGTACTGACAACAAGTATATTATCTCCCGATCTTGTGCCGCTGCCTGACGCATTTACGAGGGGTTCGGCTCGACGGTGGGTTATCCAGCCTTCCCGTCTGTTTTCTGGTACAGGAACTACAGTTTTGCCTCGCTTTATTTGATTTCGGAGAAAATACCTGCGCAACCTTGGAGTAAATCCCTCGGAACAAACCGTTTCAAGCACGGTCCGAAATTCGACATGAATATTTGAGCTAGAACTCCTCCGCTACTGTGGAATAACCGTGTAGTATCCAATAGGCAACCGGTAGTTTACAATTGTGTAATAATTTACCGTACTAATAATACAGGTACTAGCTAAAAAGCCCAGAGACGCGTGTTTTGCTGAGGGACCCATCGATGAGCCAAACTCTTTGCAGCTGCGTCAGCCAGCGGCAGGGGATCAGCGAAACACGCATGTGTTGACTTTTAGCACAATTGGAAACATCTGAAGTGACCATCCAATTGTGTACTTTGCGTCCCTCTCAGAACTCTACGCACATGTCCGCCCGTACGTCTCCATTCTCCATACAGCGTTGGCATCCTTCGATGTTATCTCAAACCCCCCCCTAAACCTGCTTAGAGGTCAAACCTACTGATGATGACGTGCTTTATCTCCGAGAGAATTAATGCGCGAGCATGGAGTTAATTCTTCGGAATAAACCTTTTCATTCGACGGAGCGGAAAACTGAGTTAGCAAAGTGTTAATGAGCTGGCAGACATTGTCGCCTTAAAAAAAGCTGCATTCGTCGATCAGTTTACTCTCGTATCCCCTTGAGACCGGAACGCCGACTTGACATTCGCCGGAGCAGATTTTTACAAGTCCTCAACCATCACCAGACGAGAGAGGCGGTGCGTCTTGAATTTCAAACGTCGGACGACAATGCTGCATTCTTCAACCGTGTTGGGGTGCTACGTGTGATCTATGCGTGATACTAGACGGTTTACTCGTTAAGGAAGCGACGAATGCTTACATCCAAAACGAATGCTTTCCTTTTCTGGGATTCAAAGGTGTTTTTATGGACTATAGTTATGACTGGGGATAACACAAGTCACTGTATTGTTGAAAGGAATGATTGTCGAAAGAAGCGATTATTGGGAAAAAACTACAACAGAGGTCTCTTCATCTGCTGCAGAGTAGTCTGAGAACTAATATCTGCTTATGAATATCAGATCCCGAACTCACCTGTAGCATTTAAGGTGTGCACATGTTCTCTTCTCCAGTTATCGAAAGAACGGCCCCCTGGATAACTTTTAAACATAACCCAAAATGTTTCTTTGAGATGGAGAGGACTCGATATAAATAACTAACTGCAACCAGCATTTAAATGCCCGATTTATTTCCAGTCAACTGTGTCGAATCGTATTCCCTACTATCTTGTGACTTATAATTACTGATAGCATTCAGTGCTTTGCTCATATGGTGTCGTTTTTCTCAGGGCTGAAAAATACTACTCGGCAGAGCTTGGCCGCCATTTTTAAATTTGCAGGGAATTTAAGCAAACGCCAACAAGGTGACGTCGTTGCATTTTCAAAGTCGGCTTTTTTGAAAAATGCACTTCATAGGTTTTGTCTCTTTTCTTCCTTAAAGCCGGGCAACGGATAAAACATCTGAATGGCAGCTTCCTTCAAGCGAAAGATAAGTTAAGTGAAATGACAAAAGCACACGAAACAGAGCGTTCCCGACGCATTGCCGAAACGACCAAACTGAACGACCAAATTGCAAAAAGTACGCGAAAGCTGGCTGAACTTCAAGGCGTACTTGATGCAAAAGAAAAAGGTATTGACAAGTATTTTGCCTTATTTATTTTACCTTTTCCCTTGATTGCGGTTTCGCACTTATTTTCTGAAGGCTCCACTCAGTAAGACTGTATGTTTTCATCTCCAAACTCTCGATCTTAAAGCCTTCGGCGTACTCAAATTCCACATCGGCAGGAAGTAGGCGGGATGGATAAAAATTCGGCCTTCTCCGTGGTAAAGTGAAAAGGTCAAACGGTAGCAAAAATAAAAATTGAGATGACACAATTATTGTGAAATGCATGACGAATAATTAAACTAGAAAGGTCGATCGCTGGCCGAACGCCTTGGATTCATGCTAGCATCCATCACCAGTAACAGCGTCAAATATGGGTAATTCATGCGCAAAGTTTTGCAGCACATATAGGATGCAGTTGCTATGCCACTGCATACCTGTCAGAATTGGAGATTACCGTGTTCATCGAAAATGGTTACGTTTGCTCGATTGTCCTCAGCCCAGTCGTCGATTGGATTGGAGTGCGAATTCGAATCGTCAAGCCAACCGCGCCTCCATCTTCCCAACTGTTTTCCGGAACTAGCATTTTGTTTGTAGAGGCACTTCCTAATAACCTCAGCTGGTCAACGGGGAACAGACATTCATAGCACAAAAGCGTAACTCATGAAATGCCGACCGAAATTTCGAAATGCGTTCTCGTTTACAAAAGATTAATTAAGTATGACTGTAAAACTGATCACCATCGAGCATAATTCTATAATGATTCAGTTACCTCAGGATGCCGGTTTTCGAGCGAACTTATTTTCGGCTGCATGCAAAAAACTACACTGTATAAAAGACTACTTAATTAGCATGAATTTTCTCATTGATTTTCGATGCCCCTAAAAATCCAATTATATTTTACTGGAAAACATGCATACAAATATTCATTCTTTCGTTTATTCGGCAGCAAATTACGTCTTTTTTCAATTTTATACTCGATGGAGGGGTATAATTCGGTTTTAAAAAAAGTTTCCAATTCTCGAGTAATATTAAACTCGCTCTATCGATACACTTGGATTCAGGCTTTCCAAATTACAAGCCGTATATTTTCCGCATACGGAAAACCACACATTTCTCTACGGTGAAAAGGGGACCATATAGGGTTCCTAAAATTAAGTAGTGGATTTGATCCATACTGTTAACTTTACAAGCCACATTGGTAAATACAGAGACATGACGAGTTATGAACGGCCATTTCACAGTATTTAAAAGTCCCACAATAGGAAACGTTTTTAAAGCCGAATTATGTCCGTCCTTCTAGTATAAAATTAAAAAAAGACGTAAATTCCTGCCGAATGAGTAAAAGAATGAATATTTTTATGCAGGTTTTCCATGAAATATAATTGGAATTTTAGGGACATCGAAAATCAATGAGACAAATTCATGCTATTCAAGTAGTCATTTTTTACAGAGTGTAGTTCCTAAATGCAGCCGGAGGGAAGTGCATTTCAAAGCCGGCATCCTGAGGTAACTGAAATATTATATAATTATGCTGCGCGGTGATTAATTTAACAACTCTACTTTATTAATCTTTTCGAGTCGAAAACACATTTCGGAATGCCACTGCATGCCTGTCAGAATTGGAGATTACCGTGTTCATCGAAAATGGTTACGTTTGCTCGATTGTCCTCAGCCCAGTCGTCGATTGGATTGGAGTGTGAATTCGAATCGTCGGTCTAATCGCGCCTTCATCCTCCTAAATTTTTTCCGGAACTATAATTTTCTTTGTATCGGCACTTCCTAATAACCTCAACTGGTCAACGGGGAACAGACACACACATCACAAAAGGACAACTTACGGTATGTGGGCTAACTCATGAAAAGTCGGCCGAAATTTCGAAATGCGTTCTCATTTCGAAAAGATTAATTATGGTTGTAAAACTAATCACCGTCCAGCATAATTCTATAATGATTCCGTTACCTCAGGATGCCTGCTTTCGAGCGAACTTATTTTCGACTGCATGCAAGAACTATACTCTGCAAAAAATGACTACTATTATGGCATACATTTTTCTTGTTGATTTTTGATGCCCCTTTAAATTCAATTACATTTCATGGAAAACTGGCATAAAAATATTCATTCTTTTACTTATTCGGAAGAAAATCACGTCTTCTTCCAATTCCAAACTTGAAAAACGGGTATAATTCGGATTCGAATATTCAAGTTCTCGAATAATTTTGAACCCGACCTGCTGCTATACCTTGATTCAGTGTTTCAAAACTATAAGCCATATATTCTCCATGTACGGAAAACCATACATTCCTCTACGGTATTAAGAGGAGACCATATGTGGTTCATAAAATTAGGTAGCGGATTTGAGCAATATGGTTAATTTTACAAGCCACATTGTTGAATTCAGATACATGACGATTTATGAACGGCCATTTCACGATATCAAAAAACCTACAATTAGAAACTTTTTCAACCGAATTATACTCTTCCTTCGAGTATAAAATTGAAAGAAGACGTAATTTTCTACCGAATAAATAAAAGAATGAATATTTTTACGCACATTTTCATGAAATATAATTGATTTTTTGAGGTCATCGTAAATCAATGAGAAAAATTCATGCCATAATAGTTGTCATTTTTTGCAGAGTATAGTTCTTACATGCCGTCGGAAATAAGTTCGTTTGAAGGAAGGCACCCTGAGATAACTGTATCATTATAGAATTATGCTGATCCGTAAATAGTTTTACAACCATACTTAATTAATCTTTTCGAAACGAGAACGCATTTCAAAATTTCGGCCGACATTTCATGAGTTAGCCCACCTACTATATACCGTCAACCTTTGAGAAGAGTAGCATCTACCCCTAGGGTAGACTCGAATCCTATGGATAATTAAGATCTGTTTTAGTAAGCAACTATACGGCGGTTAAAACTGTTTCATCGCATAGTGTTTATGTGGTCTAATGGGGCCGGTAATCAGTACTTGAGAGATAGCCGAAACAACTTCATACGCAAAATTCAGACGGCTTTGGGTGAGATTTTGAGGTACGATTGCCAGGAGTGGTTGTTCCAGTCGTCGCCATTTATGCCGGTAACACATTTTGGTGTGGAAAGCCTTTTGGAGACCCACGGTGCAAACCAGGCCTTTGAGGACATTTCCTCTAAACTCTCATCCCGCAAAATCGGCCCTCATGTTGTTGGTTATTCGCTAACGCATACTGCTCACATCAGCTGTCTTGGAGAACAAATCACAATGACTTTGACGAGGGTAAATGTTGATCACATCATCCATCATAATGACTAAATTGAGGCCAATAAAGACTCGCATCTCCCGTGCTCCGCCTTGCCGATTGCTGGCTTGGCGCAATTAGAAGTAGAGGACCCCGTCAACTAGGTGGAAATCCAAGATGGACATACGACCGAACTGTGATGTGTAAAGTCGAAGTAATAACGCCTACTCAAATGATTTTAGTAGGCTTGTCATAATATGACCTATGTCTCTGTGCTCCGGCTCCCTGACTTCTGGCTTGGAAACGACGGTAATTGGTGTTAGCGCCCGCGATGTCTATGAATAGGTAGATGCACCCTGCATGTCACAGCATAAGTTTCAAGGCGTTGCTTCGATGGGGACGTAAGGGTTTTTATGTCGACAGCCAGTTCAGCTTATCGGGTGTTTTCGTCGACTGATGCCGGCTGCAGACATACTCCCAAACAGCGGCTTTTTTCTCCGGTTACTTGGGATTTATGGGTACTTGCTCTGATATCCCCTGCTGTAATCCACTTATCAGTCCAACGCATGACCAAGGGAGTTCAGCACCCCATGCAAAACGGGTGCTCAATCATCACCCCGCGCAATATTGTAACTCCGGGTCATGCAATTTTAAACTTCAACAAAACAATGAAGTCAGCGTACTCCTTTTCAACGTATTTCAGAATTTTCGTCAGAAGTTCACAGCGTAAACTCAAGAGCACAAGAACTGGAAGAAAGACTACTAGACACAATCCGTCATAACGGGTAGGTTGAGTTTACATTCTGATATTTTTCATTCGTATTTTTAAATATTCTTCTGCTTGCTGTCCCGTTTTAAATTTATTGTTAAAGACTTTGGCGAGGACTGAATACGTAACACCACTGAGGAAATGGAGCACAGGGACTCTGGAACGATGTTAATTTTAGTTTTGTCAGTAGGGCAAATGGACGCGGTAATTAAGGAAATCTGTGGGAGGCATCGATAAAACTCGCATTTCCGTTTCATGTTTGTTTTATTACTCCAACGAGAGAGCGGAACAGACTGCGCGCTTTGAAATATGTGAATTAGGTCGCGCGCAAACAGACAGAAAGTGGGCAATCTAAGGTAACTGGTCGAAGAAGGCCGGCTATGCAACGTCATTTGCGGCAGGCAGACTTAAACCTAAAGCAACCCTAACTAATTTTCGTAAACATAGTTGCAACCGTAACCCTAATATGCATGCTTACCTAAATCAAATAAGTAGGTATTCTCTATGAACAATCACCTGGACTTTTTATATATTCCCATAAAGCTGCTTTTGGGATTTTCTCCTTGACTTGCCAACCGGCCTTTTAACAGTCGACTTTCCCTTTCTGCACTTTCAGAGAGCATGAAGCTGAACTGAAAAATAAGATTGCCGAGTTGCATCGGGCAAACTCGGAGCTCTCAGACCGGGAAATGAGGTATGTTCACACGTCCCCTCCGATTTCCAAAGTCACCTGGCCGAGATAGAGTCGCTCAAATCGCAGCTGGCAGAGGCGAAGGTTGAAAATGAAAAGCAACGGACCGATGACTCGGTCGTACTGAAGGAACTGCGTCTGGAAGTTGCCAACCTAAGGGGTCAGGAGAGTTGAGACCATATATTACTACTGATCCCCCACAATCATTCCGATTCTTATCACGTGTGTCTTGTTTTTAGATGACCGAGATCGAGTAATTGCAGACTTAAAGAACACCTTCACATTGATTCAAGAGATGCGTCAGTTGTGGTAGGTTGTGCTTGTCTGGCCGGGTGTGGAGGCATCTCTTTAGCTCTTTCTTCTCTCTCCAACATGCACAGATTCGGGAGGAGGTCATATCGGAGTCTCAGCGTGCTCTGGGAGCGCTGGAGCAAGTGGTAGTTTCTTTCGTATATCTTATCCTTGCTGCCTTGTAGATCAACAAATGTCGTGGCAGCAACGGCTGTGAGAAGATCTATGAAGAGGTATTTCTCATTCCTCACTTGAAACAGCACATTCAGTAATTTTGACAGTTTTTAAACCAAGCCATGGGGGTCTTCGGTTCGCCTAACCGCGGAGTGTTTATTCTGCATTAAACTGAAATCGTTTTTCCCCTGCAATAACTCGGCTACGTTGGGAGCAACTTTGATTTTACTGTTCGCGAAGTTGTACTGTCCGAGTGGCTGCCTCGGGGTGGGCTGAACTACTTAAAAACCGAAGTCATTAGATATGTTCTCCAATTAGGCGCAATATCTACTTGAGGCAGCAATACCGGTAAGCACAAAGAGCGGTCTCGGATCAGCTCACGCAATGAGATATGCCGGGCGAATTTCCCAGACAGCTGCAGTGAGTGACCGATCTCATGAAACGTTGGCCAAAATTCTCAAATGCGTTTTTAATTTGAAAGGATTATTAAGGTGTGATTGTAATGGTGATTATTGTGTGGCATAATCCTGTAGTATTTCGGACTTGCCAGGATGTCGGCTTTTGAATGCACTTCTTTTTGTCCTCCTACAGAAACTACATTCGGTAAAAACTGACCACTTAAGTAGTATGCATTTTTTACACTACTTTTCGATGGCCTTATAAATTCGAATATATTTTATAGAAAACATACTTAAAAATACGCTTTATGTTACTCGTTTGGTACGAAATCACATTTTATTTACATTTTATACCCTAAGAAAGGTTATCTTTCATTCTTAAAAAAGTTTTTATTTATGAGATTTTTGAGACCGTGTGATGTCAATTCCTTCGGTATCGTACATATCCGTTTATCAATGCTGCCTATGAAATGTACAGCATAGTCCGCATCCATTGCAAAATTTTATGAACTCTATATGGTATATTTTTGAAGGCATAGGGGAATATATGATTTTCCTCACGCGGAAAGTATACACTTTGTAGACTGAATTCGCTAAACGCTAGTGAACCCTATGATCTGCGTCAAAATTATTCGGAAAAAGGGAAACTTCAAAACCTAGATATACAGTTTTTCAGGTATAAAATGTGAAGAAAATGTGATTTCCTACCAAAGGAGTAAACGAATGCATATTTTTCTATAGAATATATTTGAATTTATATGATCATCGAAAATCTGTGTGAAAAATGCATGTTACCTAAGTAGTCAATTTTTACCGAGTGTGGTTTCTGCAGGAGGACGAAAAGAAGTGCATTCAAAAGCAGACATCCTGGCAGGTCCGAAATACAATAGGCTTACACCGCATAATAATCTGTATTACAATCCCACCTAAATAATCTCTCCTAATCGAAAACGCATTTCAGAATTTCGGCCAACATTTCATGAGATCAGCCACGCATTGTATATTGAGAACGCTTGGATAAGAAAAATTGTGACGATCAGATATGTCGGCCCCACTGAAAAAACGTGAGACAAGGACTATTGTAGTACGTGTGTGGTAATAGGGTTTTATGGCCAAATTTTGTTTGTATCAGGGGGTATGGAGTGGAGCGGGAAGGCGCAGGCTCGGCCGTGCCTCCCACCTGCGCCCTCCCCTACCCCCGGTCTTCTTGACTCAGTCTTGACGCCGGATCCAGGTGGGGGAGGAGAGAGTGCGACAGATGCTGCACAAGTCTACACCCAATTCACGTGCAAGTCACCGTGCCTGCTTCTCCTCTCTGTGGAGCACACGGTGACATCGTCGGATGCGATGGTCAAACTGTCATAGGCAGGGTGAACCAAACTGACCCATCTACGACCAAGCCATTCGCTCGTTTAAGTACACCGATGAAGCGTAAAAACGCGGGCTCGCAATTACAAGTACTGGAAATAAGAAGCCGTAAGCGGGCGGATAAGACGAAAACCGAGAACATTGATTAAACATTCCAGGTCAACTGACCCCAGCCCGTCATGATTAATCACATGGAAGGATAAAGTTTAAAGAATATATCGTTAAATCTGATTCTCCTGATGACCTCACGGTGAATATGTAGTTGAAGTTGACAATGTTGATAGTCTATCGTCTAAGCCTAAGCCCGTGTTTAGAGAGAAACCACAACCCCAATCCTAATCCTCACTTCTGACCCTTAACCTTACTCCTAACCCATAACCCTTCCCCTAGCCCTAAGCCGGAACGAGCGGAACGTAAGCGGTTAAATTAAGCCTGTCCAAATGACATAGAAGTACAGTAAGTGGGCTAACTCATGAAACCTCAACAGAAATTCGGAAATGCGTTTCCGTCTCGAGAAGATTAATTAAGTAGGGTTGTAAACTCAAACGTCGTGCAGCATAATTCTATAATAATTCAGTTACTCCAGGACGCCGGCTTTCAAACGAACTTCTTTCCGGTCGCATCCAAAAACCAAACTCCTTAAAAAATGTCATCTTAAGTAGCACGCATTTTTTCCTTGATTTTCGATTCCTTTGAACATTCAATTATAGTTCATGGAAAACATGCATAAAAATATTTAGTCTTTTGCTTATTCAGTAGACAATTACATCTTCCAATTTCATACTCGAAAAAAGGGTTTAATTCGGTTTTAGAAAACTTTTTCAATTCCCCAATAATTTTGAATCCGACCTGCCGTTACACTTGCATTCAGGGTTCCCAAACTACAAGTCGTCTAATTTCTGCGTACGGAGAAACATACATTTCTCTACCGTATTAAGAGGAGACCATATGGGATTCATGAAATAAAGCAGTGGATTTGAGCCATATTGTTAACTTTGCAAGCCCCATTGATAAATTCAGAGACATGACGTTTTATGAAGGGCCATTTCATGGTATTAAAAAATCTCACAATTATAAACTTTTTAAAAATCCAATTAAACCATTCCATCGAGTATAAAATTGAAAGAAGACGTAGGTTTCTACGGAATTAGCAAAAGAATGAATATTTTTATGCATGTTTTTCATGAAATATAACTGAATATTTATGGACATCGTAAATCAATGAAAAAATGCATGCTACTTAGGTTGTCATTTTTACGGAGTTTGCTTTTTGGGTGCAGTTGGAAAGAAGTTTGTTCGACGGCAGACATCCTGCAGTAACTGAATTAGTATAGAAGTATGCTACACGAGGATTTGGTTTGCAACCCTGCTTAATTTATCCTTTTGAAATGGAAACGCATTTTCGAATTTCTGTTGAGATTTCATGAGTTAGCCCACTTACTGTAAGTACTGGGTGGGATCGTCACCAAAAAAGTAGTGCACGAGTAACGTTCATTCTGTCACCGGTTCCCGGAGGTTACATGGTGCCGGTCTCATCAAAATGGCCTCTGTTTCGGATTTGGCACTTTTAACCCCATGCATCCCTTTGCCTCTAAAACAGCTAGATAACTCCCGTGTTGTTAGACGGCCCGCGCTCTTACATCCCCTAACCCTCAATTTCTTCGATGAGTCTGTACGCATAGGGCTGCTGTGCAGACCGCCCAAGAATATTTGGTTTCGATATCTTATATGCCTCCCCCCCCCGGGAGGACTCGAATATTAACCCCCCGCCCTAGCACAGGTGACCTTGTGGTGAATTCCAAGAGGAGCACCTATTCCCGTTTTAGCGTCCGAGAACGTCACTAATAGCCCACACCGAGTCGGCGGAGTTCTGCAAATAGAGTCTGGCTAAGACCGATCTGAATAGAGTCATTAACACGTCGCAATACTCATCCACATGAAAGGGAAGAAGAGGCGTTGGGCATAAAGGTATGATAGGAGGAAATAGAGACAGGTAATGTACGATAATGATTAACGGTACAAATGGATTGAGTTACAGCAGTGTGGCGACAGTGACATGTCCGCTAAACAACCGGAAGTGAATGCATCGCTGTGGGCAACTGCAGCGGAGGGCCATGGAAGGTGCCGGCGTAGAGAGCGAGAGACAGAGATAGGCGAGCGTTACGACGAGTTGCAGGGAGGAGGTCGGCGGTAGAGAGATGCAAGGGCACCGGCCACTTTCACCGTCACACCATCGCCATCCTAGGTCCGCACAGGAAGTATCTCTTCATTCAACCAACTCTGTACAGATCGCGGAGCCTTACACCGTGTCATAGCCCTAAGACAAGCTTTAAGCATGACTCTAACATTTACCCCAACCCCAGCTTAATCCTAGGCCTACTCTAACGTTGACCTTGGCGATAATTTCGTTGGGATATAACCGAAAACTATCTCTGTTACGGGGTGGCCATGTTCCTGTGTCCTGTCGGGGAATCATATAAGCAATCATAGCCGAATATTTAAATTATCGCAATATCAAATATAAATCTTCGAAAGGCGGCCGGTTATGAGTACAGGCCCGGCTAAGCAAGTGCCAACTCAAACGTTTTTCGGATTGAGGGTTATTAAACAGACATATCGACTTTCTCGCACATGCATACAACTTTGGTAGGAACTGACTTTCTGTAAAATGACTGTGAGAACTGAACTCTCAACTCATTCCCTAAGTTGTGAAAAACTCGGAAAATTCGGCGAGATCCGAACCGACGACGTCAAGGGCATGAGTTTTATACGACCGACGCTCTAACCACCTGAGCTACGGGACCTCAGCCAACGGTCCTAGCCCAAATGTGAAAAAGTGAACTCTGGCAAAAAGCAACCACACCTTCGTTCATTATTTTAGGGAAGATACGCGACTTCATGAAATCGCTCGACGCCAATAACTCTCTCCTCCGAATGGGCTCGGCTACAAGGAAGTGCTGGAGGGCTGGAAAGTCTGTCGTCTTAGTGTGAGATGAGAAATTAGCGCGACTATCAGCAAAGTTGGCTAATGAAGGCTAAAGACGAATATTCAGCAACGGAATTTGATCGTGAGACGAAACTTCCGGAAAACAGAAAGAATGACCCACACGAGGCCCAAACAAAATACAGTCATGGCAACGGGTTCGGGCATTCAAGTCTGTATGTCAGGGACCCAAACGACTTATTTAAAGAAAGTATGAGATGCTCAAATTTGACCTATCAACTCATCTCCGGTTTCTCAGTTGAACGCCGACATAGCGAAATGGTTCAACGCTAAACAGCAACGCGGCGTCCATCAAATCGCCTTTTTGTTTCACGGTCCGCCAAGGGATTCCAGCAATTTCGGTGTTTACAACGCAATTTAAAAAGTGTTTTATAATTCACGAAACTTTCTCCTTGCGAGCTGAGCATAGTCAAACTTCATTCAGCTAATGTCTTGACTGCCTTTTGGCTTTTCAATCACTATCACTCCATTTTACCTGTTTTAAAAAGCTGCTTGCTTACGAAAAGGGAAGGACAAACGCCCTCCTCCGGCAGGCTGAAGAACTGAGGAGGCAGATAAAAGACCTGAAGGCTGACCAACAGGTAAATCTTGTCATAGTAAGGGCGCTCATTGTAATGCACACCCAGTAAAGCATGTTCCCCAAAGCATGTTAGAAAAGTTCCTAATTTTATACTCCTCTTAGTACCCACAAACACTCATACTCTTGAATTTCTCTCCTTTCACTCACTTTGATAAACCTGTGGTGGTGACTGCACCTCACTGCTCATAGATCCGTCGAGGTGTACTGTTTGACAGAGAGGTATTTTCTTTCTAAAGTGCTTTTTGGTATCTGTAATGTCGTTATTCATAGATGTCTTGGCAGATTTTGAATAATTCATACTGGTCCAACTGTGAAAAACTCAGCTCCTCGGTGGGATTTGAACCCGCGCAGTAAGGGGAAGGCTTTATTACAGCCAATGCTCTAACCACTTGAGCTAGGAGTCCCCGGCGGACGAGTTTTTCACAGTTATTCAATATGAATATGAATTATTCAAAATCTGCTAACAAATCTATGAATTACGTGGGCCTGGTAGTCATCTGGTGGATTCTAGGTGAATTGCCTAGGAAATCCTGCCTGGGTAGTCAACTTACCGTATCAAATTTGGTGGATTCCAGACGTTGCAGTAAGTTGGGCGGGTAAACTTTAGCCAAATGTGATTGAACTCGCTTCGTCTGGCGGGGCCTCGTAGCTCAAGTGGCCCTCTCTCTCTTTCTCAACCTTTCGAGCCCCTCAACCAACGGGTGATGAAGGCCTTCATCGTACCACCACACAAATCTATAGCAGTATTTTTGGGCTTGCACGGACTCCGCATAGCTCGCTTGGCGCGTCATAAGCCAATCAGAACGCCGTTTCTGTGTAGCGCATGTACAGCGCAGTCCGTCGTGAATGCCGATCAAGCGGTGATCACTAGTTATTAACTACAGATTTCTGTGAATCGGCATCAATGACAAATTATAGTGTTAATACTGCACCCCTTAAAGCCGGAATACTTTTCAGAACCCATAAATTTGGAGAAGCATTACATTTCCGATTCGTGCGAAATGGGTAGTTTTTAAGCTGCAACATTTAACGCCTTGGGGGCGGCTTGCTAAGCAAGTGTATGACATAGGTGTCGAACCCCATAAATGCTGCAGCCCAAGCATCTCTCTGATTCCTCCACCGACGATGTGTTCGGGCGTAAATCCGAAACGCAGGGGCAATGAAAACACGTCTTTCCAACGGGAGCAGAAAGGACATGCTGTTTTTTTGATATGCTTAAAATTATCAATAGAGGGCTCCTTGAGCGTCATATCCCAAGGAGGAACGGAAAACGAATCTCGTTGGATATTTGACTCCTGGCGTTCGGCGCGCATTCTATTTCCTTCAGCAATTTGCTCGCCTAGTCGGTTAACGGCGTCGTCAACTCTCACGAAAAAACAACGAAGACAAATTTTCTATGTATTGGGAGAGTGGACAATGTGGTTCGACTTAAAACACCCGCCGGAGCAGATGTTGAGTCCTGAAATAATGGGAACGTCCGTAAAAAATCGATTTTTCAGCCTTCTTTAACAAGACACCGTAATTGAGATTAACGATGAAAGATACTTGCCTTGTTTAATTTTCGAGGAAAATAATGCGCCAACTTGGAGCAAATCTTTCGAAACCGACCTTTTCAGGCACAGTCCAAAGTTTGATATGAATATTTGAGCTGAACTCCATCAGCTACTGCGGAAACCGCCTAATATTCACAAACAGCCAATAGATAGCCAGTAGTATGGAATTGTGCAATGATTTACCGTAGTAACAACACAGGTATTAGGTAAAAGCCCAGACATGTGTGTTTCGCCGATATTATGCCGCGGCATAGGCGGTTTCCGCAGTAGCTGATGGATTTCAGCTCAAATATTCATATCAAACTTTGGACCGTGCCTGTAAAGGTCGGTTTCGAAATATTCGCTCCAAGTTCGCGCATTAGTTTCCTCGGAAATTAAACAAGGCAAGTTGAAACTGGAGTTCATATACCAGAAAACACACGGGAAAAGCTGGGGGACCCACTGACGAGCGGAACTCCTCGCAGCTGCGTCAGGCAGCGGCATAAGATCGGCGAAACACGCGTGTCTGGACTTTTAGCTAATACCTGTGTTGGTAGTACGGTAAATTACGGCACAATTCTGACGTAAGATACACCGACTTTAAAGTGAAACTTCCCTGTCAAATGTTCCCGCTCCAACGGAACGTAAGTTCACCTCAGGTTTGCCAGCTCGATGTGCAATTAGGGAAGTATGCGTTCTTTACTTAACGGACGAGCGCTGTCGCTATGCCCTCCACTCCAGATTAAATATTCGTAAGTGCGGGTTGGTTCCTCAATTCTTTACAGAGTCAGGAAGTGCCGCGGACGGAGGCTGATGATTCTGCTAGACAGCTGACTGCCAGCCTAGCTGAAGTGCAACATGACCTTGAAAACAAGACTGCAGAATGCCTGCGACTGAGGATGGACTGCGATACCCTAAAAGGTGTGTTTTCTTGGCATTTTGCACCAGTATTATTTGCACGTTTTTTGTCTGTTCTTTTTCTGGATGTGATGATGATGATGATGATGATGATGATGATGATGATGATGATGATGATGATGATGATGATGATGATGATGATGATGATGATGGTACTGCCGGTTTTCGTCAGTGTAACTCGTCTAAAAAAGCTTAAAAGATCCTCTTTGTTAGACCTTCCTCCGAAATCGAATTGTGTTACAGGTCTTAAGACACGCGGAAGTTTCATATTTGTCGTTTATGGGTCCTGCAGGACTTACACGTCAACACTTCTGAGGATGGGATCCGACTACATTATGAGGGATGTTAACTAATATTACAAACCTGCTTTCAAAATCGGAGAATAAATCTTATGGTGGAGTTATCTCAAGTGTTTCACATTCTAACCCTGAAGCTTCTACAACTTTTCAATCATGCTTTTGACCCCACTTCTACGTTCCTGGTGGAACATGACGTTACTGGTACTTAGAGTTAATGGTTTCCAATAACATTAAGGCTATTTCCCAGGGATATTTCTGCTTGTCTTTACTTTATCCAGAAAACTATGAAAAGCTGCAAGCCCTCGGAGCTGCTTCGTCCAACGCGGACTTCACAGCCCAGATAGAGAAACGAGACTCTGAGGTAATCATCAGCGTTTCTGTAAAGCTCGTATGATTCAGTTTTGGGCTCTTCTCCCGTGTGCTTGTGATATAGATAAAAGCTGATATTTTATCGCCTAAACTCCATCACAATAAGCTCCGTGTCTATTTTTTCCAACAATTTGGCGTCTCCGTACGAAGCATAGCGGCAAATACAGACAGCAGTTCTTTGCCACTTTAGTCTTCACCTTGGTGGCACCCTTCAGAAAGTTTACACAACGTTGCAGTTCACGTACAGGAGGGGGTCTAATTTTGAACTGTTTAATTGAGCTGTAACATGACGCGCGGTCTTTGTACTGACAACCATATCACCTCATCACAGAGTGATCACGGCTTTTCCTCCTCGCGGGGATCGGTTGACTATATTCTGGGGCCATTATCCTGGACTCTGGTTAACTGTGCTACATGGAGTTACCATTTATTTTGGCTAAACAGTGAAGGACAGCTAATAGAATCGAGTAGGAGAGTTCCAGGAAGTAGTCACGGAGGAGAAGACACGATCTCGGGAACAAATGCTTTATTAGCCTGAAATTTCGGATTCTCACTCGAATTCATCATCTGAGACAGAGTCATATAAGGGTAGTGGGTTGCCCAGGTGTTGCAATATGTATGGGATGTAGTTGCTCCCCGCTCCATGTTCGAAGCTGAGACTTAGCCTAGGCAAAGTAGTTAGCCGTGCGGAGAGCGTGCGGATAACCACTGTCCCCGGTATTAATTTCGGCGAGCCAAATCACCCAAGAGTCCACACGTATAACCAAATCGGTAGTCAGCCGTTCGGCGGCTTGCGATGAGCGTGGGAGCTTCTGACCTTGACCGGCATTCAGGCGCATAGCAAATACATGGCAATGGCATACTTCTACACCTGGCCAGTCGAGCTGTGGTGCACTGGGGAGCTGCCAACTGTGATAGGCATGCAGCGGCCTAGCAACTACATCCTATAAATATTGCTGCAACACCTGGACAATCCACTACCCTTATCTGACTCTGTCCTTAATTATGGCTTTGAGCAAGAATCCGAATCGTCAAGCTAATAAAGCACTTCTTTCAACGATCATGTCTCTTTCGCAGTGAAGGGCATAGCATCCTGAGTCCACTTTGCACTGCGAGGTCACCATTCCGTTTAAATTGGGTGGCGAATTCGAAGTCCCCAACGTGGAGACAAGATTTACATGATAGCTTGTATTTCTCAACAGAAAACAGGACTGGTAACTGACGGTAAAGCCAATCAAACTGCAAAGCGCTGTGCGCAAGTGAAAGCTCCGAGAATATCGAACCAGGGTAATGCATGGCGGGAAGGAGGAAACAAAAATCGCAGTGAATGGCATTATGGCTCGCTGGATACTAATCTCGGCAAGGGTGCCGTTTGATAATTCTGTCGTTGCCAGCATTGCTCAGGCAAACTTCGGTTTGTCTAGCCGCTTGGGCACTCTGTGGCCGACCGCCATCGTTGCGTCGGCCACCCTATGTGCTTCGCGGCTCGAACAGCCCAAGGCCACTCACTTTCATCCCCTCGCAAAACCACTTGACCAACTTCAGCCCAGAAACACATGCGTCCAGAGAGTAACAACCGTTCATGCCACACCTGAACATACCAGTTGGTGTATCGCGAGCGATGATGGACATCGTACGCCCTATGACGTGTCGGACTTGAGGCGGTGGATTAGTGAACTAGTTCATGTTGATGGCAGACTTGCACAGCACCTGCCGCACTGCCAACTCCGGAGCCCGGTGGTGTCAAAAAAGCCGGAGGTGCAGCAGTTGGAAGGGCCAAACAGCCACACACGACCTGATCCCACAGACATGTACCAGGTATTCACAGAAAGGGGGAGCTTGGATCTCGCCTGGGTAGGAGCGCCATGGAGGCCACATTATGAACCTACTACTGCCAGATTCTCTGTCCTGAGAGGAGGCTCCAATTACTTCGCCAGTTGGCAGCACTCCAAGCCATGACTATCGGCGCGTCGTGACAGATTTAAGCGCGTCAGGTGTCCGCCTTCGAGGTGATCAGACCCAGCGCGTGTGTGCGCCTTTCGTTGTCTCCGCGTCCGCCAGCCAATCGGTGGGGGAATCGTTTCAAATTCAACGAGACCGAAATTCTCGCTAGAGGTAACAACCGCGTGAGCCGCGAGCTGTTTGAGTCGTGGTTTACTGGCTTCCAGTCCATTACCAAATGCAATAACCTCCTTTTTGCATACTCAGTGCTGAGACTTCGCCTAGGCGGAGTAATTAGCCACGCGGGGAGCGCACAGGTGAGCACTGTTCCCAACACCAGCGTCAGTACGTCAGATGGTCGAGCAATCATCACACCAACATCCAACGCACGTGATTAAATTGCAGAAATTGACGACGCGAATGTCGGCCATCACACCACTTGCAACGATCCCTGATGAAGGGGGGGGTGTGAATGTTCATAGGTATGCGGTTGCATGGCGACTGCATCCTATAAATATTGCAGCCCCATTTGCATGAACCCCCCCCCCTATCTGCTTTTGTCTCTGATGCTGGGTTCGAGCAGGAATGCGAAACGTCGGGCTAATAACGCTCTTGTCCCAGCGGTCGTGTCTCCTTCTTCACGTCGTGATTATTAACTGAGAATTCTCCCACCTTCTCACTACAACCTTTTAGAGACTGAATTCATTTGAGTAGTGTATAACTTTGTCCGTGATTTTCAGCGCTTACCAGTGCATATTGTCAAACTTTACAAACCTGTCACTGAAGTTAGTAGTGGTCGCCGTCTTAATCTTCATTTTCCTACCAGCAACTAGCAGCTAATGTTTCCTTAGATCCATTTCGTTGGTAATTTGTCTTCCTTAAAAGGTGCTTTTGCTTTGGCGGAAGGAAACCTCCTTATTTTACAAAATCTTGATCTCACACACCGTTAGATGCTTACTAATATATACGTGTAGACAGATTCCATAAACTTATCTACAAGGCAGGCTGTCTGCTCTAGGTCGACATAAATGCTGTAGATTCCAGCGTCAAGCGCTACAACCTCCCCCTGTCTGAAATCGGGGAATCAGAACTGAAAGAGTGGCCCTGATGTTGAACAGAGGCCACAACCATCTGCCACCCGCATGTTTAGCCGGATCTGCTGAGCCTTCTTGTCTGCGTGGCATTCGGGGTCGCGTTAGTCACCCGGCCTTAACAGTTCTTGCGTGAGCAGAAAAGAAAAAAGAGGAGGAAGAAGAAGAAGAAGAAAAAAAATGAAGGAACTGGAAGAAGAGGAAAAGGAAAGCTAAGAAGGAGGGAAGAGGTAGGAGGAAGAAGAAGAAGAAAAAAAATGAAGGAACAGGAAGAAGAGGAAGAGGAAAGAG